>SNQJ01S0011873.1:170606-181810 GCA_010110895.2 Picea sitchensis | reverse complement strand
ACCGAAACTCATGATCTCGCTCTCTCGCGACTTCGCTTCTCGCCAGGCCGAATAAATTCTTCGTCGACTCTCGAGGTTCGAGATGCCGAGACTCATGACCTCTTTCCCTCGCGACTTCACAATTTCCGTAGCCAAGTTCTTGGGCCTTTTCTCACGAGGTCCTGAGACATGATCCCACGCGCAGATCCAACGGTCCTCCTACGATCTGGATCCGACAACTGTCCTTCTCTCGCTACTCGTGTCCTCGTGACTTTGAACACCCAACACTCGGGCTCTCAACCTGCGATCTCCCAAGTTCGCGAGATCTCTCGATCTCCGACACCTGTCCCCTTCAAATGGATGGCTTACAGCCTCCTCGCCACTTCTCCGCCTCGCGTCCTCGCACCTCGCGACTTTTAATGCCAAACACTTGGGTTTTCACCCTGCGAGCTCCGAGTTTGCGAGATCTATTGATCTCTGCCACCTGTCCTTCTATATGGATGGATCTCAGTCTCTCGCCAGTTCTCTACTTCGCGTCCTCGCACCTCGCGATCTTTAACGCCAATTTCTTAACCCTTCCACTTACGAGCTCCCGAGATACGAGGTGCCACCTGTCCTCCAATGGTCAGAATCTCACTTCTCTCAACCTCGCGATATCCACGTCCAAATCCTTGAGTCCTTTCTCACGAGGTCCCGATACACGATCTCGTGAACAATCCAACGGCTCTGACCGACTTGGATCAATGGTGTTGCCCCTCCTGAGCTTTGAATCCTCTCCATGCCTGCGATGTAACTACCTTTCACCTCTGGGAGATCCAACGACTATCGAAACTTCGTGAAATCTCTTCCCAAGATTTCGTCCATTCGTTCTCCCCTTGAGGATTCTGCAAGATAAAGAAGTGTCTCTCCACGAGACTCATTTGCTCGCTCGTCAACCTACGACACTTTCCTCCGACTTCCAACGACAGTTTCCCTGCGCTTGTTCTTCATTGAACTTGAAGGCCTATACCTCCTGAGCTTGTTCTCGACTTCTCAAGTCCTTCAGAGAACTTCTTGCACGCACCCCTTGTGGCAAATCTTCAATCACGTCTAAGTGTTGAAGTCACTCGACTCTACGCACTCCTGCAACAGCAGTCTCCCAAAGCTTCTGCTCAGTGTCATGATTGAGACTCTCCTTAGCCTGTGCACTCCTTGCATGGCTTTAGCAACCCACTTTCACTTCTAAGTGATTTGAGAACATGAGTGATTTGAGAACATGAGTTTACTCTCTGAGCCTTCTGTCTACGCACTCCTTGCGGACGACTCCAACTACACTCCTTGCAGGAATCCTTGCTGAAAAGAGAAACAATTGTAACTCACTTCCACTTCCTCTCAGACTTCAATCTCGACACATGAAGTCATACACACAGCACGATCAAAATGCATAACAGGAAGAAATATCGATAAGTAGAGCATTCAACACACATACATAGAGAATAACAAAACAACCATAAATCTGAATCAACTTCTCTATTAATTCAAGATCTGTACATGGGTGTTCTTTACAACTATCTGCTATTCTCCTATGCTCTCTCCGATTCCTGTTAATTGATACAATGATACAAATGAGGGTGTCTATATTCGGTTTTCCCTCTTTCTTCTAGAACTATCTAATCTAAGAATTCAATTCTATCTACCTGCAACTACTACTATAAATGCCTCTGTCTATCTCAGACGAGAGCGTATGGCTCGAGGTCTGATTACATTTTTACCAAGGCGCTTTCATTAAATGATCTCATTTAAGTTTGGCACGTCAACTTCAAGAGAAGATTTGAAAATTCAAAAACTTGCGTTGGATGTCTTCCAACTGTCTTCTGCTTCCACGTTGGTTTTGCTTGTCGTGAGGGATGCTCCTACATCATATGGCTAAGGGTACGGTCTATCGTTCTTAGTTAGTGCCCTGAGATATTGGGCCGAGTACTACTGTTGGACCCTGCATGTATATCAGAGAGCTATAGCACACGGAAAACCCTTGTCTGTAAAACCATTGAATACCTAAACCTTGGGGAAAGAAACATAAACAAATTAAAACATACAAGATCTATTGCAGTATTCTTTAAACTAGAGTATAACTCCGTAGGTATAAACAAAAAAAAAAGTTTGGAAATCGTTTCACCATCATTTGAGACCTATTCCTTTGGATTCATCTCTTCTCCCTTATCACATTCATCCATATCATTTTTCGGCAAAATTTTTGACCCCGCCCACCCCTTTTCAGTTCCCCCATCCTCATGGCCCATACCCGTAGCCAAGACTTGGAAGCTCACTTCAACACCTTGCAATCTGGTCTCATCGACACCCAACAAGAAGTGAAACAACTCAGTGCCAATGTTGCTGCCATCAATACAACCATGCAGTCCTCAATGGAGGAAATCAAGAAAGACCTCACCACCCATCTTGAATCAGTCTTTTCGACACTCTGCACCAAACTGCATATCCCTATAGATAATCCTTCCTCTTCGTCACCTCCACATACTAAAGGTGACCATTCCTTTCATTCCCATAACTTTCAGAACCATCACTTTCAACGTGACCTACGCCTTCCGCAGGTGGATGTGACCAAATTTGATGGCTCGGAACCCATTGGTTGGGTAACCCAAATGGAACATTATTTCTCTTTATACGGCATTACAGATGACTTGTAAAAACTTTGGTATGGTGTTCTCCATCTAGATCAAGAACATTGGCAATGGTGGCAATGGAGAAAAACTTCTCGTCAAGGGTATATTTCTTGGACACACTTTGTGGCATAGCTTTATGAACTCTTTGACACTGACACCAACCATTTGGGTCATTTGACAAAGTTGAAACAATTAGAAATAGTGGAAGACTTTATAGCTGCCTTTGAGCACCTAGCTTTTAGAATAGAGGGCATGTTTGATGCGTTTTTCCAAGAGTGTTTTATCAGTGGCCTCAAGGATGAGATTTGGTCCCATGTCCTCATGGATCAGTCTCAGATTTGGGTGGAGGCTACTAAAAAAGATAAATAAGCACAATAGGTTGTATCTTCTCAAAACCGAAAACCCTCCTTTATCCCTCGCCCTAAACTAGTAAATTGCACTACTCCCTCTGCTCCACTAAAGATCCTAAAATTGAACAGGGTTGAAATGGTTGAACGCCAACTCAAAGGCCTTTTTTATAACTGTAATGACAAATATTTCTTGGGCCACAAGTGTAAATAATAAAAGCTTTCTATGGTCATCTCTGAGGATATTTTGGAAGAGGATGTCGAAACTCCCTTTGTGTCTGAGTCACTTGAATCCACTGACATAACCCCTCCCTCAGACCCTCTCGAAGTAGAACCAATCATTTACCTCAATTCTCTCACTAGCTTCTCCGCTCCCCAAACCCTCAAGCTAATCGGTTATATCAAGCATCGAAAGGTCATCATTTTGGTTGATAGTGGCAACACCCATAATTTTATCCATCGTTGTATTGCACAAGAAACTCATTGCTACATCCATGCCATCAATAATTTCCAAATCATAATTGTCAATGGTGGTTCCATGAAATGTGGAGGGCATTGTGAAAATGTGTGTCTCAAAATTGGTGACTACCTCCTGAAATCGCATATGTTTGCTATCGACATGGGAGGTTGTGACATTGTTTTGGGTGCAGACTGGCGAAGGAATTTGGGTCCCATTATCATGGATTTTAAATACTTAACCATGAAATTCAACCAAGAGGGCCACCGATATAAGTTCCAAGGCATCACCATCGGTTCACCTGAGATCATTAGTTCCCATCGCATGGAAAATCTGCTCAAAAAAGGTCATTCTAGTGTTATAGCCCAACTCCATGCCATACAAGCAACAAAGACACCCTCGGTCCCGCAAGACCTCCAAGCCATCCTTTCTAAACATCAATTGGTCTTTTCCACTCCCCAAGGACTCCCTCCTTCCCGTGGTGTTCATGATCATTCCATTCCCCTTGTACCCGGAATCCTTCCTCCCAATATATCTTTTCGTATCATCATCCATTTTCCCAAAAAAATGAAATTGAGAAAATGGTCTAGGAACTCCTTAATGCATGCGTTATTTTCCCTAGTATGAGCCCCTACTCTTCTCCTGTGGTCATGGTCCTAAAGAAAGAAGGTTCTTGGTGAATGTGTCTTGACTTCCATGCCCTCAACAAACTTACCATCAAAGATAAATTACCCATTCATGACATTGATGACCTCCTGGATGAATTGAGTGGCATCCAATTCTTCACTAAACTTGATCTTCATTCGGGTTACCACCATATATGTATGAAAGAGGAAGACATTCCCAAGACTGCCTTTCGAACTCATGAGGGCCAGTATGATTTTTTGGTTATGCCCTTTGGCTTGTGTAATGCCCCCTCCACCTTCCAAAGCCTCATGAATCATGTCTTCTGTCCTTTTCTCCGACATTATGTCTTAGTTTTCTTTGATGATATCCTCATCTATATCAAAACATGGGCATACCATATTTCTCATGTGGATCGAGTTCTCCATCTACTTTCTCAGCACCAACTTTTCCTGAAACAGTCTAAATGTTCTTTTGGCACCTCAGAAGTAGAATGTTTGGGTCATCTGGTTGGAAAATATGGCGTCAGGGTGGATTCTAAAAATATTGAAGCTATTCAAGACTGGCCTCACCCAAAGAATCTTAAGAGCTTGCGTGGATTTCTAGACATAATAGGGTATTATCGCAAGTTTGTTAAGAATTATGGGAATATTGAAACACCTCTCACTACTCTCCTAAAAAATAACTCCTTCACTTGGACTCCAGCCACTGCTCAATCTTTTAAAACCTTGAAGATGGCCATGTGCACCACTCCAGTCCTCGGCCTTCCCGATTTCACAAAGAACTTTGTGTTGGAATTTGATGCCTCAGGGAAAGGAATTGGTGCTATCTTGATGCAAAAGGGTTGACCTTTGTCCTTTACCAGGAAGCAACTATCTGAAAGAAATCTGGGCAAATCCATCTATGAAAATGAAATGTTGGCTATTCTGCATGTTGTTGATCTGTTTCACCCTTATCTATTGGGGAAACGTTTCTAAATTAAGATAGACCATCAAAGCCTCAAGTATTTTCTGGAACAATGCATTTCCTCCCCAGAACAAGAAAAATGGGTGACTAAACTCTTTGGATATGATTATCAGATCATTTACAAGAAAGGCAAAGACAATATGCTTGCAGATGCACTTTTCAAAAAATATGAAGATGAAGGATCCCTTTTTTCTTTTTCATTCAATGTATCAGATTGGCTCCAAGCCGTTTGCCAGGAATGGCTACAAGATCCCAAAAGTTCGCAGTTTATCCAACAATTGCAGTCCAATGCTCCAACTTCCCCAGGGTACTCTTGGCTCCATGATGAACTTGGATACAAAGGCCATTTGTATTTAAGTAAACAATCCAAGCTTAAATCCATGGTACTTTCTGAGCTTCATGTTGCACCCACAACAGGGCATTTCGGGTTCACCAAAACCTATGATAGGGTCAAATGTTCCTTTTTTCTGGGATGGTATGAAACATGACATTCGTAATTTTGTAGCTGAATGTGATGTGTGTCAACGTAACAAGGGAGAAACAGTCAAAGCTCTAGGCACACTACAACCGCTCCCGATTCCACCTGCTATTTGGAAGGATATCTCTATGGATTTTATTACCGGCTTACCCAAATCGCGAAATAAATCCGTCATCATGGTGGTTGTTGATCACCTTTCCAAGTATGTTCATTTCTACGCCCTTCAACACCCGTTTACAACATCCATGGTGGCTCAAATTTTCATGGATCAGATCTTCAAGCTTCATGGCATGCTACACTCTATTGTTTCTGATCGCGACCCAAGTTTCACAATCAATTTTTGGCAAGAATTGTTCAAGATACAAGGCACCGAATTGCATCTCAACACAACTTATCATCCCCAGACTGATGGCCAAACATAGGTTGTCAACAAGTGTTTGGAAACATATTTGAGGTGTTTTGCCTCGGAAAAGAAAAATGAGTGGGCTCAATGGTTACCCCTAGCTGAATGGTGGTACAACACTTCATACCATACAACTACATGCATGACTCCTTTTGAAGTGGTATATGTACAAAATCCACCTTCAGTTCTCTCTTACTTACCGGGTGCCTCGAAGGTCTAGGCAGTTGACCTAACACTTATAGCTCGAGAGGATATTCTTCATACCCTCAAAGAGAATTTTGTCATGGCACAAAATCACATGAAGCAACAAGTATATCAAGGTCGCTCTGAACATCAATTTGCAGAAGGGGATCAAGTGTTTCTTCAAATGCAACCTTACAAGCAAACTTCCCTCAAGGTAAAGCATTGTCAGAAGCTAGCGCCCAAATTTTATGGTCGTTATACCATTCTCAAGCGTGTGGGACATGTAGCCTATCAGTTAGATTTTCCCAGACATTCAAAGCTACATCCTATTTTTCATGTTTCTTTCTTAAAGAAGGTGATTAGAGGTGAGTGCCAAATTCAAACCAACCTTCCAAAGTTAGCTGAAGAAGGATCCATTTGGCTATATCCAGAAGCCGTTTTGGACCACCGTGAGCGTCGCCTACGTTAGAGAACCATCAAGGAAGTGTTAGTCCAGTGGAAAGATACAACTCTAGTAGACGCCACTTGGGAACCAACTACCATTCTGCAACAATTTCCTCATCTCAAGCCTTGAGGACAAGACTAATTTTAAGGGGGTGGACATGTTAGGGTCCTAACCCGCACATAGGTAGAACAATATATTTGGATGTAATAAAGGTCAATATTAATAATTCCTTTCAATAAAATAGAATAAGTCGGATGTAAGAAGACCTAATAGAAGCTTCTGCTTCTAGAAGGTTCTTCCTCTAGATGCTTCTTTTTAGTATAAATAGGAGTCGAGGGTATGAGAACCCTAGTTTGGATATTATTGTAATAGAGCTCTGTTCAACTGGAGGTTGCCCCCTCGATGAGGCCCGTGAACATTGCTTTCAGATTCAAAGTGTTATTTCTATTATTATTCTCATATCATTTCAGTGTTATTGTGGTGAATGTTCTGGTTACATTGTTGTTATTCTGCCATTACTAGCATTTTATTTCTGTTATGCATACATTTATATCTGGTATATTACATATAGATTCAAATTTCCTGCTTTTATGTGCATGGATGATGAGTAAAGGATAAGAATATTCCATGTTGTCTATGGACCCCTTATCTTTTAGTTGATTGATTCATGGATGAATGTTTAGTCTTTGAGTCTTCTTTTTCTATGTGAATTGTGAATGAGAAACCTCTGAGTGGAATGACAGTCCCTTTGCGAACCCAACTTTTTATTTCAATGACTTCTATGTGTGGGTTTTATTGATTGTTGTGAAAATTTTGTGGTTTTATCTTCTGTCACTTATCCCTTTAGTCATCAGTCTATGCCTGAGTAGTCGGCCAGGAGCCGAATCGACGATCGTCACTTTGGTGTTTAAAGACCTATAGATTCAAATGCCCTACTTTTCTATGCATGGATGAATCTGCCATGCTTTCTATGGACCCCTTACTTATCTTTTAGTTGATTGATTCATGGTTGAATGACCAATCTTTGCACCTTCTAATGAGCGAGTACCTCTGTAGCTTGATTGTTTAAAACTTTGATTTATCTCTACATTTTTAATTTCTTGAACTTGTGTACATCTCTAGATTTTTATTGATAAACTCTGCATTGTGTATAGATATTTAGGAGTGATGCCGACACGAGATTATCCAAACATTCCTCGCAAACGCTCTAGGCATTCTCAAGAAGGAAGAACAAGAACTCCTTCTTCAACTGAGACTTTGAGTGAGCACCAACAATCTTGTCAGAGGAGATTTTCAAACGAGTTTGTAAATAGATCAACTGAAGAACCTTCTCAAACCAGTGTTATGGATGAATCCTTCTTATATAGGTTGCACATCAATACTCCTACACCTGAGAATGTAGGGAATAGCTCTGGACAAGAGAATATTTCTGATAAGTTTCTTAAATTTTGTTTATTTTTGTTGAATATTTCAATTTATGTGAGGTTAAATCTTGAAGTTACTTTCAAATGTGTGTGTAGGAAATCAATTTAGAGCAAGGGGAGACAATGAGAGTGGTTGTCACGAAGATTCAAATGTCGATGCAAAGGGTGAAGGTGGATTTAGGAGGCCGTGTTATGAAGAAACAGAGGATTACACGCCAACATCCACCTATCCTTTAGATGTTGGCGATGAACTTCCTTGGGAATGGAATACTGAAGCAATGAGACTTGAGTGATGCTCAGGTGTTAAAAAGGGGTTGAAAAATGATTTGGTGGTCTTGTAACTTCCTCAAGAGAGAAAACAAAGTTTGCAAATTGTTTTTCATTCGCTGGAAAACTTTATGGATGCATATCAGAAGATGGGGCCAACCACTGATAGTTTTGTCGATCTAATGAGATGGAAAAAGTTAGAGGTGATGGGTCCTGATAAATGAGAGATAATAAAAAATATATTTTCAAAAGAAGATGTCATATCCATGTTCAATTTCAAAGAGGGACCAAAGAGAAAAATATTCAAGGTGTAACATTTTAAGCACCCTGACTTTGTTGGACATTTGTATAACAGATTTTTGGTGGCATATCAGAAATTTCCGTGGAACGATGAGGTTCCATGCTATTTTGCAAGACACTTTTTTGTGGAGTTTTTCTTGCACATGCACCCGGATTATACTAGTCTACTGTCAAAATATTATGGGACTGGTAAATGATGTACATATGATTGAAAAGGGGAATATCGAAGTGCGACACTTCCAAGGCCTCCACAGCCTTTAGTACCTCACCCAATAGGGGCATTTATATCACTTTCATAGATCCAGGCTACATCAGAAGTTGGCAAAGAGGCCAGGACTGTAATCGGGGAAAATTTGAAAGCTATGTTTTATGGTGTTAATGCTTGCATGAAGTGTCAGAGAGAAGAATCCAATTCCCGGGCCACATTTGTTGATAAAACAGATGCATACTTAGATGCAATGTTAGCAGAAGAAGTTTTGGAGTATGCAAAATTTTGTCAGGATGGTTGGAGGAAGGTCATTTAGAATGATGACCCAAATCACAGATTGGTATGTGATCTATTTAGGAAACGTTTGACACATTTTATGATAGTTTATTTTGAGTTCTAGATTTAGATATCCTTGTCTCTATAGAAATAATTGAGTTCTTCTTACCATTAATTGCAGTTTGGAGATATGTTAAACGAATCTCCAGTCGGTAGAGGACTTCATTCAACAAGTTGAATTTGGATGGATTGAATCGGGTATGTTTTTTCTAATAGTTGTTCAACCTCCACTCTTTTGAATAAAAGATCAACAACATTTATAATTTTGTATAATTGTGAACACATTGAATCCTAGATTTAGTTTTTAGTTGTGTTGTTTACAAATCTCTATTCCATCTCCTGGCACTTGAGTTGGCTTGTCTCAATTCTCATTGGGAGAGTTTGAAGAGGGTGGGAGTTCACATGTATCATTTAATGTTTTAAAATCATTTAAATTTAATGTGTTATATAATCATTTGAATACAATTTTTTTAATTTTTAAATTTGAAATGTGTTATATAGGATAATGTCGAGAAGAGAGTACCTGAGAGTGTGCTCAGAAGGGAGATTGGGATTGAGGTATCACCCATATTAGGAAAGTATGTGTCCATTCATGATGATTCATAAATGTATGTTCTTGAATTTTATCAAATTTTTGTTTTGTCAAATTTATAGTTTAGCCTTTCCTCAATTATTTTGAACAATATAGAACCCCTAGATAAGTTTGTCGTTGTCTTAAATAATGTACATTAGAACTTATTTAAGGATAGATCATGATGAAGACCTAATTTTGAAGTTGACTATGTTTGAATATTTGAGAACAGATTCTATCCCACATCAAAAAAGAGAAAGTTTCTAAATTTTCCTCGATTGCATTCCTTTCTTTCTTGTCCAAGAATGGTGTAGTATTATATGAGAACATCTATTCCACCGAAGAAATATAAGATAAGTATTTTTCGGAAGAATGGTTTTTAAAATGGATATTTGTGAACTTTTTTAGATAATAAATAGTTTTTTGGAAGAATTGCTTAATATGGAGATTTTTTGAGTCCCTTAGTTTGAAAGGGCATCGTGAAATTTGATTATATGACCACTGCAGAAGAAGAAGAGAAGTATTTAACTGCTGAGGAGATTAGCATTTGATTTTTTTGTAAATATGATCAAATAACAACACCTGGGATGAGAATTACATCTGAGGATTTGGGATTTTATCCATAAGGAGAATTTCCTGAAGGATTTTGGACTTTATCCACAAGGAGATAAGTATTTCTTTGGAAGAATGAGTTAATACATGGAGATTTGTGAATTATCTTCATACACAGTTCTATATTTATTTTTAGATTATTATTTAACTCTAACTCACAATCTGTTTTACCAAGAACACAATAACATCACTTGGGATGAGAATTTCTCTTGAAGGATTTTGAACCCTATCCACAAGGAGAATTTCACCTCAAGGATTTGGGACCTTATCCACAAGGAGAATTTCACCTCAATGATTTGAGACTTTATCCACAAGGAAATAAGTATTTCATTGGAAGAATGACTTAATATGGTAATTTGTGAACTTTCTTCATACACAGTTCTATATTTATTTTCAGATTATTATATAACTCTAATAAAAATTTTTTTACCAAGAACATAATTTTTCTTTTTAATTTTTTCTAAGATTTTAGATAAGATTTACAAATTGTTTAAATCATGTACTCTTAATTGGAGAGTAACTAGATCTTAAATCTTTTTAACTGTGGTTGGTTATGTTATTATTAGTTATTGCTTATTTAATATTTAGTTACCGTATATATGCTAATATGTGTTATTTGTTTTTTTATTATGTTTTTTATTTTTACAGATGTGGGAAAAAGTATGTTGGAGGATGACAGTTAACTCTTTTGGTATGTATGTCAATTTTATTTTAATTACAAATTTTGAATTCTGTATTATTTCGCATGTTTGAATCGTAAATTTTTAATTTTTGAAATATGTTTTTTTGCAGGTTTGAATTTCATGTATGATGTGATCTATCTTAAAGCGATGGATTAGAGTCCAGAATTTTGGAGTTAAATGTCTTTGTTTTTGTTATCATCCTAAAATGGATGTGGAACTTATGTATTTTACAGTGTTACTATTCAGACTTTGATTATATAT
>SNQJ01S0011873.1:130323-146780 GCA_010110895.2 Picea sitchensis | reverse complement strand
GGTGCAACATCAACACCCTCTCAAAAAACCAAGCTACCATGATGGACCCAAAGGCAAAGTCCCCTGATTATGTAGTCCGGCATCTGTCCAACTGCCCTACTATCCTGACATGCAGCATCAAACCCCAGGCAAAATGCTCACCAACTAGTGCCCTCCCCATAACCCTCAGCTGACCACCATTGATCTACTGAGTCACGAGGGACCCATATACACTCACAATCATCACTTCTACACAGCGATGAGCTAAAGAATCCATTTCCCCGATACTCACTACGGAGCCTGACATGAAATTCTCCCTCGAGCAATACCTCCGTCCCAAGGTAGCCAACTGCACGTCCGCTGGTAGGGTCATTCCCTGAAACGGGAGCCCAGTCAGAAACTATATGTCCTCCACCATAGTGAAGGAAATCTTCTCTCCCCATCCAGATCAGAAACTGTAGAAGATACTCTTGTGCCCATATCAACGGGTACTCGAAGAACTTCAGCAACCCACAGGCTACCAAAGTGGCATGAACCCCCATCTCCTCAATAGCCACGACATCCCTCATTTGTGACCAGTCCCTGTCTTGCCAATGGACTGCC
Organism: Picea sitchensis; assembly: GCA_010110895.2. Lineage (NCBI taxonomy): Eukaryota > Viridiplantae > Streptophyta > Pinopsida > Pinales > Pinaceae > Picea > Picea sitchensis. The sequence continues at coordinate 146,198 of SNQJ01S0011873.1, read as the reverse complement.
ATCGTGCAAATGATCACTTGCAACCACACAATACAGTCCTAGGTCAACCATATTGACCATCAAACACATTAAAATCTCCAAAAAAGATAAGTTTTCCACTTGTCAGCCTTGCCCCCAAGACGCAACTGTTTAACCCACAGGCGTGCACATATGCGTGCCTGTTCACCCCACAGGTGCATACACAGGCGAGCATGCATGCGCACCTGCCCACCCTACAGGGGTGCCTCCATGCACCGTTGTCACGAACATAGGCACGCATCATAGTGCGCCTGTCCACTACACAACCGTGCACCCATGCGCAGCTGTGTAGCAAACAAGCACGCATATCATGCATGCCTTTTTCCCCCCTAAGGGTGCACCCATGCGCCGCTCGCCGGATAATAGGCACGCACCCTTTTGCACATATTTCTGGATCGTCCACTCATTGGGGGGCCCACACCCATAAAATCCCCTGTACGACCCTCTGTACAGGCCTTGCCCATAAATTGAAAACCTACTTCTATGCAGGACGATAAGACCACTAACCTAAATATTGGTGGTCCTGAATCGACTACCTCATCCTCTCGAAATATCCAAATCTCCTCTGAATACCTCTTGTCCAGTCACTCTGGCAGCAATTACAAATGAGGTGGCAATGTGAGCCCTCCAACTATATATAGGCCTTTCCGCCAAACTTCCAAACACCATTCTGGGAGCTCCGGGTGTCCATTTTTTGATCCGTCTTCAGCCATGGGATCAACATCTCGTCATCTAGATGAAGACAATCCCCGAGCCATTTTTTATCCTTATCCCCCGGGGTGCCCTTTTTTCATGCCCCATCCATGTACGCATGCTCATGTTCAAAATTATCAAATAAATTCTTGTATGTTCGATTCTCTTCAGATATTGTTCACGTTGAGTATTTGGTTTTCATGTGTGCGGGTACTTGGTCATCATACACCAACACAACCCCTTCAGGTATATAATCAACACTGGCATGTAATCATTCCCTCTGAATCCCAATTGCATCTCTAGTCACACCCTCTGACATTTGCCTCTAGGATCCCCATCCCTGGACCTACATTACTAACACCTCCATTGCATCTTAGGTACTTTCACCCGATAGCACTCTCCCCCACATGAGTTGTCCCATTCATAGCACCCTTTGGCACTTTGAAACTCATGCTATTTTTCAACCCTTTATGGATGGGAGTCCCGATAGTCTTACATCATGTCGTGAATGAGCTACATACTCCTTCTCCTCATTTTTCTAGCTTTCCCAATGGACTCCTAGATTATCTCTTCAAGGTTCTATTTTGACTGCACCTCCGCAGTATCATGAACCCTCTATTTCATCCACAATCAGTTTACCCATTTGCAAATTTCCCTCCAAATCATCTACCTCATATAGAAACCCACCCATGGGGCCCCCACCCTCCACCAATTCTCCAAGCTAATTGCACCCTAACCGGCCCAACCATATTATATTGGGACACTCATTTCTGTATTTGTACACTCATCCCCAATTATTCTTTATTTGTTTGGTAAATTGTAAAAAAAATCCTTTGTTTGCAGCATTTACATACCTTTTTGTCATCACCTTTGGCGACCTTCTTCCATTTTTGGCAAACGCAACCCATGTCACCCTTGGTTGGGGAACTCCTTATCATCTACCCATGTTGACATTGTCCATATACTCTGAGTATCCCATAGGCCACTTACCTCTACCCTCTAAGTTTGTTCACTTTGTCTCGCCTCTGGCACAACTTATCCCATATCTTGTTTTCCCCCTGACACTTGACCTAGTTGAACGGTTGCGGCCACTTATACTTCGCACATACCCCCAACCAAGGGAAGTCTTGAGTCTTCATACATATTGATTTCGTTCATGTACCTCCTCAGTCCCTAATCTCACCTAGTAGATTTCACGAAGCCCTTTTCTTCTTGGAGTCACATCCCTCTTTTTGTCGACATCAACATAGTTTCTAGAAGGGTGACAATATCTTGACTCTCATTACCTTTCCAATGAGAGGTCTCGGATGGCACAGGGAGAACCACCATTGCTCCCTGCTATCATTGACCCTCGTAACATTTGACTTCAACACTTTCTCATGTTACGGTGGGTCTTACTTTGTGACTATTGCAGTTATTTATTATATTTGCTGAAGATCTCTGAACTCGGTTGGGCCATCAATGCCTACAGAATCTGTGATACTTCTTATAGATGTCACTACCTACGGTTCAGAGTATGTTCCTCCACACCATTGTCTTACACCTTTATCAAAACCGCCCCCGAGGGCACTGTAGCTGTCTACATCAACAAACCATTCCTTTTTTTGAGTTACATGACACAAGCATGGGGCATGCCCACCTCGTTTGTACACAATTTATGTTTACACACCTTATGGAAGGTTGGGTTCTACAGGTTTCCTTCTCCCTCCAACGGGTAACTCTTGACACTCCCACTATCGCTCTCTCTTACAACGAAACTCTCAGTAGAAGAAACATTGATGAATTTCAGCTATATGTATGCTCCTAACCTCATCCATCAAGGGGCATCTGGTATCATTGAAATTTCGTCCGCAAATGGTTACAAGAATCCAGCATCGTCAAACAGTTATGAGGTCACCCATGGACCAAAATTACCACAACATCATTTCCAAAAGGTCCAAAACTATACAACCAGTGAGAAAATTAAGGTGTGATATGACTACATAGGGCGTGCGCGCACATGCGCAAACCATAAATGCAAGAAAAGAACAAATGCGCCTGATGTGCGACTGTGGTCGCTAAAAGATGCACACATTTGTGAACGAAACATTTATGAGATTGGTTGTCCTGCCACCCACTTCTGATTCAACTTCCAAGTTGATTTGACACCCAAATCTCGACTGGATCCAACTGGGTGGCTGGTCAAAGACCTAAAAATGCCCTAATTAGCCTCTTTTCACACTACAAGATGGTTGCACAATACCTCAAAGAGGGGCTATAAAACAAGGCCATGGGCACACTTCATTTTTAAGGAATTCAATAGCAAAGTTATGTTGTTGCTATTCTCTTGAGGAATCCTCTATTCTCATCAAGCGTATACTAGCACCATTACATTGGGCAATCCATCTCACCTCTTGAGTGGATTAGCTTGGGATTTTTTCACCATTTTCATTCAACGTTGTAAGAAGAGCTTATTTGTGGGGGTCCAAGAGCCCTCCCTTGGAGGAATAAGGGACTCATAGTCCTCTTTCTTCTTGGTGTTTTCTTTCACTAATATAATCCTTGCCATTGGTGACATGAGTCTTATTGGTTTTTTGTTCTTATGTCCTTATGCTCAATAGTTTAGTTCTTCTTTTATTTCTTAGTTTAATTCTTAGTTTTTCTTTTATGTTTCTTTCTCTAACCCTTTTTCTTTATAGTTGTCTTTCTTAGCTAACCCAACTAAGCTTGTAAGCACCTCTGTTTTGCTCATCTAGGTGGCAAAAGAAGCGCAACAATCCACTTGTGACATATTATCGCATAATCTATACTTACCCAATCCAAAAGGCAAGTAGGCCTAGATTGTCATAACACAGAGATAACCCTATCATTGTCACCCAAATAGGATACCTCTTTCTCTTTAAGAGGAGGAAAACCTCACTCCAAGGGAGATGTCTCAGGACCTAGTTGGTTGATGAAGAACGATAAAATAAGGTAATACCACACCTCTCTCTAGGTCACTCAAATGAATGAAGTAACTTGGAATGGTTAAGTCAAGGGGGTTAAGGGAAATAAGGTGAATGATACCTTCACTTTACCTAAGAAAATACAAACGTTGACCAATGATATCAATGCTTTCATTCAACGACTTCAATATAAAAGTATGCTACCAAGCAAGTTATGCATAAAAGATAGATGTGTAGCAACATTAATAAATACTGAAATTGTAACTTATAAGGACAATGTAATAAAATATAAAGAAATTACGATGATAGTACATTTTCTTCTTAGAATTTCTAGATTAATACAAGAAAAGTAATGACTTTAGAAGGGTTTTCAAGGTACTCATAAGAACATCAAATTAACAATTATGATAGCAGTAAACAACTTGAGAAAAGTACCTTGTTAAGGCAATTTAGTGGACACTTTTAACATTTAGTGATTGTGGCTTGCCTAGTACAAATTGTGGGTGGCTTATCAATCAAAAAATTAATATAAGAGGTTGTCAAAAGTGACTGTAACAACAACAAAACAAGAGTGATGATAGCTACAAAAAACCTTCAAAAATGCACTTTGTGAAGGGCAATTTAGGAACACTTTAACTCCAACTGATAATAATTTTCTTCTTGAAATTTTATGGGTTGTTTTAGTTAACTTATAAGCTAAATGAGATGCTATATAGAGGTTCTAGAAGTGTTATAAATTCGACAGGTTAGTACATTAAAACTAGGTTAGTAGGTTAGGTTAAGTTTCTAGAGATAGCAAGTAAAGTTGAGTGTAGTCTTTTCAAGGAATAGGAGAAGAGCACTAGTGTCTTCAAGGGTAATGGATTCAAGGTGGATGGCTTATTATAAGTCTACAAATAAATTTATGATGATGCACAAAAGTCTAAGAGGAAAAATGCATAGTAGAATTAGTAAATTAAGTCCCCCTATGCATTGACCTCAAGAGACAAGATGCTAGGGTGTAGGAAATTCTAGGCACTAATGCCTTGCTCTAATTAGGCTCCTTATGGAGTAAAACTTATGTAACAATAACTAAGTCAAAATCCTTAGAGTGCTAACAGTCTAGGATTCTAGGGTTTCACTAGTTACTAGATCAATTCAATGAAAGTCTTGGAAAATAAAAAGTAAGAAAGTAGTAATTTAAGTTTCTTACTTCAAGCAATAAGTACACCATGCAATTTCATAATATTGTATGAGAAAATAAAACCATACAACATGTTGGTCCTAAATTTTTCACCTAACTGCTAAGGGGAAGAGCTAGGTCACCTCAAGTTATGAATCATTGCTTTTATATTAATGGGTTAGTTAAAGGATTGGTTTATCAACAAATGAGCATGGTTTGGTTGGCCAAATGACATGGGTGAGGGTCCTCCTTGGCTGGTGGCACACTAAGGACAGAAAAATGAGACAGTAAATGTAAGAAACAAATACAAATAACAAATCATTCAATGAACAATCTGCTGCTAGAAGTTTAAGTCTTAAAATTTCATTTGAAGCATTAAACATGTACCAAAAACACAGTTATTCCCACAGGTTGCAATAAAAAAAAATATTCATCCAAGCACAGTTGTTATCATAGGTTGCATACTAATAAAGACAAGTTATATAGTAGATGAAGGAAAAGAAATGTACTTCACACAGCTCAAAACTATGTTCAAGATAAGAAACACATACGAATTTGGACACAAACACACTATCATCAATAATATCTTTACCAGGTAGAGAGATTTAATCCATGCACAGAATGGGTCCAACCAGTTGTTGTATTGATATTTTCTCCCAAAAAACAAACCCTTCTAACAGAAAAAGAGTGCTTATTTAGCATAGATGTGGAGGCCCTCGACCAGTGTGGAACTGAAGGTTCCTCTACACATCAGTTGTTAAACAACTTATTAACTTAACTAAAACACATTGTTGGAGTATGTTAATGAATACTCTAAACTTCACTTAACAAAAAGGATTGGTTCTTATCACACAAAAATGACCACTTATTATTCTTTAAACTTAAAAGAGTCTTGAACTAAGTAATTAAAACTGTTACTAGCAATGAAACTGGAATGATTCATGTGCTAGAATGAACTACGATTTGACAGAAAATGACTAGGAGTGACATAATCAAGTTCTGCATTGAGCATTGGAATACATGTGTGTTGTTGGAGGCCATTGGATATAACTGAATACATTGGTAGTGAAAGAAGAAAATCATCTGGCATTTTCCCGGAGTCTCTAATATTCTTTCTACAGTCTGGGTTATAGTTTCTGCAATTCTGGTTTGGCGTTTTTGGGTCTGTGTTCCGAAAATGTTGTTATGTACCTATTGGCTATCGTCAAACTACTTCCATATGGGAAATATGACGATCAGGACTGGCTCGATGCTCCTCGACAACAACGCCAGAAGATGTTGGTCCTAAATTCTGTGTAGAATATTCATAACTCCTAGAGGCCGAGTGTCATTAACCACCACTTATTTTAGTTAATCTGAGATTAATACTTTAATTGTTAAATATTTCTGGAGTTTGGGACTGTGAATGCTAAGTTTGAGAATCTCCCAGTGTGATAATGTTGTGAAGTGATGTGGCAGTTCGAGAGCCACTTCGATTGTTCATGGCTCCGAGTCGTAACTGTGCTCACTTTGAGTTGAAATCCATTGAAGTACTAATCTCCCGGAGTCATAACCATGTTTATATTAATTAAACAAGGATTATCCTTTAATCATTTGTCGTTTCGGGAGTTTTTTCACTTTGACTCTTTTTTAAACTTTATTAACTCTTGATCAAAATCTCCCAGAGGAAATTTTCCCCTAATGATGTGGTGGTTGTGACGCCACGACTAATGACATGTCATGAAAAGAAGGGTGACACGTGTCAACTAGAATGGGGAAAATGGTGTGCTGAAAATGATCGAAATGAGTGCCACATGTCGATGACCAATGGGTTCCATGTGTCTCCATGGATGAATGCTACGTGTCAACATAGATGAGCGCTACGTGTCTCTGGCTCTTAGGCTCTTCATCTCTTCAACAGTTTCTGAATGTAGTGATCCGGATTTTATGAGAAGAATGAAATGAATACATATTATTAAAATATTCTTAACATATAATAATAGAGATACAGTAAAACTCATTTTATATTCAATAAGGAAATAAGTTGAAACTGTGAAATGCAACGGAAAACAAGCTTGTTGGAATGGTGGCGGGTTATCTCTAAGAAGAGATGTGACGGTTGCACTCATTCACAAGAAGATGACTACAATGAGGCTTTGAAGGTCCTTTTTACAATAAATTGGAATTTTAAAAACCCTAGACATCCAAAAAACCTAACCCTAGGAGATGATGCGCCAAAAGTCATGTGGGCCCCATTTGGGTAAGTTAGTACATCAACTTCCCAGGATTGTAACTTTTGCATACGATCTTTGTTTGGGGCACATGATAGCTCGTTGGAAGGGTATTGATGAGGAGATTCATTTAAATCAGAGCCTTTAGATATCATTGACAAGATAGATCCCAAAACACCTTCATTTAGGCCCTCGAAGTTAAAAAATGCTAAAAGTACTAATTACCAAAATTATCGAAAAATGGTTTTGAGCCAGTTGGAAAAGGTGGGTAACCACCGATATCCACATTGATGAATCCTCCCTCATTAGGAAGCAATGGTATCCATTTAATTGAGCTCCCCCATCAGATCAGGAAATTTTTGATGAATTTGGCCCTGGGTGAGCCACTTCCCTTGGTGTAGGAGCTTCCCTTCTTTGATAACTCGATAAAGTTGGATCCTTTGTTGTCGAGTGGAATTGATATTTGTGTCCACAATATGATCACTATATTCGTGTTTCATGTAGTCATGGTTGGTCTCTACTGGTGTCAACTGCTCTGCTATCTCTGAGGTGTCCAATAATGGTAGGAAATATGGCCAAAGGAGAGCCACGTTGAAGACTGGGTGCAGGCCAAGGAAAGAGTGAATGTTGAGCTCAAAATAATTGTCACTGACATCCTTGGTGATGGTGTATGAACCATAATGGAGTGGGAAAATATTCCAATGGGGACCTATAAGGAATTATTTCTTCAAGTGCAACCAAAATTTGTCACCCACCTGAAACTTATGTGGCACCCAATGTTGATCATGGAATGAATTGTACCTTGCATTAGACTTATGCAGAATAAGATGAACCTGTTGGCGGATGTGCTAGATCTGCTCAATGAACCGGGTGTCTTTTTCAACTTCTAGTGGAGTAGGGGACGAGTCAGTAGAGGAGGTCGCTAGGGGTAGTGCAACCTCCATGGGGCCAAATGGTTGGAAGCCCAACCCCACCTGAACGGGGTTGTTTCTAGTTGAGATATGTAGGGCTCGATTGTAGCTCTGTTTGACATAGGGAAGAATCTTATCCCATGTGCCAGGATTTTTTGAATTGTACATGCGCAGGATATGTATGATCATACGATTGACGACCTCAGTTTGGCCATCTGTTTGGGGGTGGAATGGAATGGATTTGGTGAGCTTGGTTTCCAACATTGAACAAAGGATCGACCAGAATGTGTTGAGGAACCAACTATCACTATATGAGATAATGGTTTGTGGGATACCAAAATCTACCCATATTCATTCAAAGAAGAGATTAGCAGTGGATTTTGCTATGATGTTCTTCTTGCAGGTGGCTAGAATCTCCATCCTCGAAAAGTGATCAACAACCAAAAAAACAAAATCATTTCCCCTCTTTGTGGATGGGAAGCCCGGCATGTAGTCCATTGAGATGGATTCCCATGGCCTGTTGAGAGTAGGAAAAGGGGTATACATGCCCTATTTCTTTATGTTTGGTTTGGAAATAGTGCAGGCAGTGTAGAACCTGATATATTTGTCGATGTCCCGTCGAAGTTTAGGCCAGTATAAATGTTTCTGCATAAATTCCACTGTGTTTTTTATGCCAAAGTGTCCTGCCACTTGATAGTAGTGATTTTCCCAAATCACCTTCGTGTGCCCACTTGATGGAACACAGAGATGGCCTAGATGACACAACAACCTGTCCTGAAGATGGAAATTAGCGACCACTGAGTTAGTGCCCAACATTTGGTAGGTTTTGGAGAAGTTAGGGTATGTCTTGCAAAGGTGGGGCCATTCGGAGGTCTCTTGGTTGCAAGATTCTAGCACCGTGGTGACTGCTGCAAATGGAGGTTGGTTGAGGCAATCAAAAACTCGGTTGGTACTTCCTATTTTATACTTGATGTTGAGGTGGAATTGTTGTAAGTATGTGGACCACTTTTGATGGGAGTCATTAGTCAATTTTCCTTGGGTCTGCATGAACTATAGTGGCTTGTGATCATTGTGGATGTCTTTCTCCTTCCCAAGAATGTAATTTCCAACTGGTGGAAGTCTTTCACAATGGAGTACATTTATTTGTCATAAGTAGGGTACTTACAAACAACATATGGTAGTGTCTCACTATGATATTCCATGGGGTGGTTGTGTTGAGTGAGAACGATGCCCATAACATAGTCTGAAGAATATGTCTCGATCTCAAAGGGATGTTGCAAGTCTAGTAATGAAAGTTCTGGGTATGAACGAAAACTATTCTTCAATTTACTGAAGGCTTGTTGTTGGGACAGGACCCACACAAATTTTCCCTTACTGCAACCCCTAGTTACTTGGCTGAGGGCCCATGCGATATGAGAGAATCCCAACACGAACCTGTGATATAAATTGGCGAGGCCCAAGAAGCTCCAAAGTTCAGTGAGTGTGGTTGGGGCTGGTCAGTCATGGATGATCTAGATCTTGGCTAGATCCACATGCACACCATGTTGATCAACGATGTAGCCTAAGTAGTGGACCTTCTCCATGCCGAAGGATAATTTTTCCAAGTTTTCATATAGTTTGTGTTGTCGCAGGGTTTGCATAACATGTTGAATATGATGTAAGTGTTCTGCCCAAGTCTTGTTGTAGATGAGGATGTCATACAGATACACTAGTAAAAAATTATTGGTGAAAGGTCATAGGATATCATCCATCATCCTCATAAAAGTTGTTGGAGCATTTTTCAAACTAAAGGGCATGACCAACCATTCAAAAAGACCTCATTTTGACTTGAAGGAGGTCTTCCATACATCTATATGTTCTATTGAGACCTGGTGGTAGCCAGACTTCAGATTAATCTTATTGAAGTATTTGGTTCCCATGAGCTAATCAAGGAGGTCATCGATTCGAGAAATCAGGTACCAATTTCAGACTGTGATTTTATTTAGGGCCTAATAATCAATGTAGAGTCACTAGGTCGTGTTTTTCTTCTACACTAGCACGATTTGACTCCCACAAGGCAATGAGCTAGGACGGATGTGCCCCTTGTGGAAAATTTCTTAGATATGCCTCTTGATCTCCTCATATGCGGTAGACTGGCCCATTGGGTAGCAATGCACCTAAGGTCAGATCGATGAGATGCTTGACCTGACAGTGTAGAGGTACCCCGATAAGAGAAGAGAAGATATCTGAGTATTCTTCCATGACCTTATCAACTCTCTTCTGTTGTGTGGAGAGATCGACTATGGAGGTCCTGGATCTGGCTACGACCTTTCACTCACTCTGAGAGTAAATCATGAAGAAGAAAAATTTCTTGGTTTGAGAGATGACCTTCCTGCATTGCTTGGCATAGATCAAGGAAATAACACTAGGAGGGACTACCTTAGGTATCCTATACAATTTCTTGTTCAAAGTAATAATAATGCTACGAGGCCTAGACTCATATACAAAATGATGTTTCCATAAACAAGGTTGGTCCAAAAGAACATTACAAACTTGGATAGGAGAAACATCACACAATACCTCGTCTTTGAAGGGATTGATGTCATAGGACAACTGACATTGTTGGCTGATGCAAAGATTGCTTCCTTGGTAGAGCCATCTAATGGTGTAGGGCTGTGGGTGTAGTGTTGTTGGCAGGGCCAATAGCTTGACGAACTCTGCTAAGATGAGGTTATTCTGGCTACCGCTATCAATAATAAAGTGCAGTGGGGTGCCTTTCACCCACATCTGTGAATGGAAGAGGTGCTCACCTTCTTTTGTCTCGTCTAGCTCACCAGGCTATATCTTGGTGGTATAAATGGTGGCACTAGTTTCCATGTCAATGATCCATCATCCCATTTCTAGTTCTAACTTAGAGTCATAACCCGCATATAATTTAGAGGCTTTCAATTCAGCCACCAACAACTTATTTGAGCGACAATCAATAGTGTTATGTGAAGGGATCTTATGGAAGTCTCACAACTTCCCAGTATCTTTCTTTGTCTTTTCGGTGTCCTTATTTGCTTGCGGCTCAGACTATTTGTCTTGATATTGTCCATCTTTTCTCTGTCCCTTTTTATGTGGGTTGGGGTCGCCATTTCCTGGATTTTTCTGTGAGTGGTTCCCAGGCCTAAATTGCTGCGTCTTTTGTTTGAACTTCTACTCGATTTTGACGACATATCGATAGGCTGCACCCAAGGATGAGATTTCCATAAATTCCATTTCAGAATCTATGTATCTATGCATAGTACCATGATACTTGAGCATGATATGTCACTTTCAATCTTTGATACCTATCTTGGTGCGCAAGGTATGGAATATATGTGTGAACTCTGGCACTACTTGGTCTTTTTCTTGCCGCAGTGTGGTCCATTTGGTATACAAGTAGTCATAACTTTCGACAGGATAGTATTGTTCCTTAATATAATCCCTGAAGGATTCCCAAGTGGTCGTGACTATAAATAATGAGGGTTCCACTGTTTCCTTTTGCTCAAATAAATTTTCCCATCGATATTTGACATGGGGAACGACTTTGAGCAGTGCAAAAATAATATTTTCTCTATTTGAAAAGTTATGGATAGAAAAATACCCTTCTAGTAGATTCAACCACTTGTCTACAACATCTGCATCTATCTTACCTTCAAATATAGGAATATCGAAGTTTATTTTTACCTTGAAGGGGGCGGTGCCTCCGCTCGAGGAAGATGCGTCGCCTGTTGGTAGTTACCGAAGGATTTGCATGAAACTATCCATCATCTCGTTCCTATGTTGCATGAGGGCTTCCTCAAGAAACATTTTGAAAGGATCTCTTGTCCCATCATATTTATTTTCTCCTGCCATGAGAGTTCATTTGGGTGTGCGATAGCTTTTTTCCTCAATAGAAACAAGCTCGAGACCTAATTATTTGTACCCTGACCTTGTTGGGGACATGCATTAAGACAAAAAGGATCAGATCGCTCTGATACCGATGATCTAAATTTTATGAGCAGAATGAAATGAATATAGATTATTAAAAGATTCTTAACACAGAATAACAAAGATACAGTAAAACTAGTTTTCTATTTAATAAGGAAATAAGATGAAACTGTAAAATGCAGTGGAAAATAAGATTGTTGGAATGGTGGTGGCTTATCTCTGAGAAGAGATGTGACAATTGCACTCATTCACAATAATATGATTACAATGAGGCTCTGAAGGCATTTTTTATAATAAACCAGAATGTCACAAACCCTAGACATCCAAAAAACCTAACCCTAGGATATTAAGTGCCAAAAATCATCTGGGCCCCGTTTGGGTAAGTTAGTACATGAACTTCCCGGGGTCGTAACTTTTGCATATGATCTTTGTTTGGGCGCACGATATATTTTTGGAAGGGTATAATCGAGGAGATTCATTTTGGGGGCTCTATCAGAGCCTTCGCCTATCATTGATAAGATTGATCTTGAAAAAACCTCATTTAGGCCCTCAAATTGGCCCCAGAAGTTAATAGTAAATTACCAAAATTGCCAAAAAATTGTTTTGAGACAGTTGCAAAAGGTGGGTGGCCACCAATATCTACCTGGATCATTTAGACTAAGTATATCTCCCATACAACTGACCTCCCAGAGTGACATGGTAGTTCAGGGCTCTGGTACTTCGGGGGTTCGCGATTATATTGAAGTAAAACCTCACGGATGGTCGATCCTTTGGATCTGATGTGGAAGTATGATGTGTTGTATCGCTAACATGTCACAGAAAGAAGGGTGACATGTTTCACTTGAAATATTATAGATGACAGACCCAAATATGATTGAAATGAGTGCCACATGTCATGATAGGATTATGCCATGTGTCATGATAGAAGAGTGCCACGTGTCTTTGGCTCTTTGACACTTCGAATATGACATTTTTGTGACATCAATGTCGCTGACGTGGCATTGCTTTTTTGGCATTGGGGATTTTTTGAGTGTTGTACTTGGAAATCCCCAGAGGACGATCGGTAGCGATGTAGCGGTTCAACATTCGAGAGTTTTTGTCAAAGATGAGCTCAAACTTTTCGGCGACGAAGTCATGGAGTGACTTATGTGTGACTCTTGTGATTAAACTTCACACGAGTTATGGAATCTCGAATGTGCAAGATATGTTGATATGACATCCTGTTGGTGTTGAAATTACTAAGACAACTGAGAGGGGGAGTGAATCAGTTGTAATTGAGCTTAAACAATTTTAAGTCTATTAAAATATTATTAATCTTTCTTCAAGTGATCATCAACAAAATACAACACATGGATAGTAAAAGTAAAGAGCATCAATCACACATAAGATATACACAGAGACAGATTTTCACGAGGAAACCCATAAAGGGAGAAAACCTCTTCTTCTTTGAAATGATAGGCATTCTTTTAAGTTCTGTACATCATCTATAATTGAGCACCAACTCAATGTGAGGCATCTACCTCTATTTTACCAGATGCAACTTGTTTGAGAGCACCAACTCTCTGGTTTCTCTAGCACCCACTAGAAGGAAGCACCAAATCCCTTAATTTTCCAGTACCAACTGGATGGAAGCACCAACTTCCAGCTACACAGGCTCCAACCTGTATAACAGAGAACACTTGTTCTCCCTTGCACCACCCTGCCACCTTGGTTTCTCTGGCTGCAACCAAATGGAAGCTACAACTTCCTCTGTTCAAGATTTCACTTGAACTTCTAAGGAAAACAGTCCTCCCGAGCACCTCCCAACCTCCCTAAAATATGAATGAATAAATAAACATTCAACTACGTAGATAAATCAATTCTTACCACTCTTTCTTTGTTCTGTAAATCTAGTCTTCTTCAAACTGTTCTGCAATTATTCTCTTCCTCTATCTGCTCAGCAGGTCTACTCTGCATCAACTTGTTCTGTCATTCTTCTCTACTTCAAGTATTCTTCATCATATATTACTCTTCCCTGAGTTTCATCTCACACTATGCATGTACTCAATCTTTCACTGCACATTCTATGATTTTCCCTTTCTTACAGTTTCATTCATTTTTCATACAGAACAACCAACCTCACACTGTCTGTCTCATTTTCTTTTATACACACTCACGGCGGTTCCACTTCCCATCTCCTTAGGCAAAAGGAAGACAACTGTCTCAGCAACTGAAACGCCAACTAATCGACAATCATGAGTCTGTTTCACTAACAGATTCGAGACTGAGGAGTTAACTGTGAGAAAGAACAGTAACCCTTCGATCAACAGTTGATCTGACAGTTCAGATCATTCCGCAATTTCACATATCGCGATTTTGACATTCCTGATGTTCAATGTTCTTGTCACTTTAGAATCCTGATCCACGAAACTCTATAAAGAAGTTAGATCAACGGTCCAGATCATATCTTGATCTGACGGTTCAGATTCAGTCGAGATTTCACACATCGCGATTTCAACACTCTTGACATTCAGTGTTTTTGTCACTTCAAAGTCTCGATCCACGAAACTCCGTAATGGAGTCGTATCAATGGTCCATGTCACATCTTGATCTGACGGTTGCAATTATGTCACGATTTCACATATCGCAATATCGAGATTCTTGATGTTAATATTCTTTGACCTCTCCAACACTTGATTCTTGAAACCCCGCAATGGACTTGGATCAACGGTCCAGATTCAATCTTGATTCAATGGCTGCGATTAAATCACGATTTTGGAATTCTTCTTGCATTGTTTCTTTTCCCTCTCCATGTTGCGATTCGTGAAACTCTGATATGGAGTTGGATCAATGGTCCAGATTTGATCTTGATTCAACGGCTGTGATTGAATCGCGATTTCGCATATCGCAATTTCGGCATTCTTGTTGCATTGTTTTCTTGTCTCTCCATGTCATGATTCGTGAAACTATGATATGGAGTTGGATCAATGGTCCAGATTTGATCTTGATTCAACAGCTGCGATTAAGTCACAATTTTGCATATCACGAAATCGGGATTCCTGTGGATGATATTACTTGACATCTCCAACTCTCAATCCCCGAAACTCCGACATCAATTGGAATCAACAGTCCAGATCTGATCTTGATCTGATGGCTAAGATTAAATCACGATTTCACATATCGCGATTTCAAGAGGTTAGGGAACATCGTTCCTTTGACTCTCCAGTCAGCGAACTGATGATCTATCCCCACGTGTCCTTGTACTTTAAAGAGCGTGCAGGTTCTCCTTGATCCAACGATGGTCAGGTCCTGTGCTTGGATCTAACGTCTGAGATTTTTCCTCCTCTTCAGTGTGCTCTTCTTGTCTACATTTAGATCTGACGACCCTTGTTCTATTGGGAATTTGAAGGGGATCCAACGAACATAAATGCTTCTCAAACCTTACGGACCTACCTCTTCATCATGCTCTTATTCATATCTGACAGCCATCGGGAATTCAGGAAGAGATCCAACGAACACGGTTGTTTCTCTTCCCCGATTATCACTACACCGTTGATCATCTCCATTGTACTCAAGCCATCATCACTACTGTACTTGCCATCAATGACAAGTATACACTGCCTGTAAATCATGCCAACAATCCTCTATACATTCTTCCTGTACTCATGCCATCTTTACTTATGCCCGTCTGTTACATTCTTCCTGTACTTATGTCATTCGATGTCTGTTAAATATTTTCTAACAATCTCCTCCTTTGGCATTGATGGAAATACAAGCACCCACATGAATTCGGACTCGACTCTCCTCCCAAACTCTTTTCTCCCCCTTTGACATCAATGTCAAAGAAGAAACATTCTTCCCTTGATCTTGTTGCAAAACATACTCCCCCTATCGACTGTAAGCATCTTGGAAATACACCAGATATTCAATAAGTACTCCCCCTGACCAGGTGAGCAGATTAGGCACAAGAAATTATAACCCCCAATTTTTTACGAAGATATCCAAAAGGGGTCATTGCTAATGGTTTAGTAAAGATATCAGCCAT
>SNQJ01S0011873.1:48793-130313 GCA_010110895.2 Picea sitchensis | reverse complement strand
CCACACCATTGTCTTACACCTTTATCAAAACCGCCCCCGAGGGCACTGTAGCTGTCTACATCAACAAACCATTCCTTTTTTTGAGTTACATGACACAAGCATGGGGCATGCCCACCTCGTTTGTACACAATTTATGTTTACACACCTTATGGAAGGTTGGGTTCTACAGGTTTCCTTCTCCCTCCAACGGGTAACTCTTGACACTCCCACTATCGCTCTCTCTTACAACGAAACTCTCAGTAGAAGAAACATTGATGAATTTCAGCTATATGTATGCTCCTAACCTCATCCATCAAGGGGCATCTGGTATCATTGAAATTTCGTCCGCAAATGGTTACAAGAATCCAGCATCGTCAAACAGTTATGAGGTCACCCATGGACCAAAATTACCACAACATCATTTCCAAAAGGTCCAAAACTATACAACCAGTGAGAAAATTAAGGTGTGATATGACTACATAGGGCGTGCGCGCACATGCGCAAACCATAAATGCAAGAAAAGAACAAATGCGCCTGATGTGCGACTGTGGTCGCTAAAAGATGCACACATTTGTGAACGAAACATTTATGAGATTGGTTGTCCTGCCACCCACTTCTGATTCAACTTCCAAGTTGATTTGACACCCAAATCTCGACTGGATCCAACTGGGTGGCTGGTCAAAGACCTAAAAATGCCCTAATTAGCCTCTTTTCACACTACAAGATGGTTGCACAATACCTCAAAGAGGGGCTATAAAACAAGGCCATGGGCACACTTCATTTTTAAGGAATTCAATAGCAAAGTTATGTTGTTGCTATTCTCTTGAGGAATCCTCTATTCTCATCAAGCGTATACTAGCACCATTACATTGGGCAATCCATCTCACCTCTTGAGTGGATTAGCTTGGGATTTTTTCACCATTTTCATTCAACGTTGTAAGAAGAGCTTATTTGTGGGGGTCCAAGAGCCCTCCCTTGGAGGAATAAGGGACTCATAGTCCTCTTTCTTCTTGGTGTTTTCTTTCACTAATATAATCCTTGCCATTGGTGACATGAGTCTTATTGGTTTTTTGTTCTTATGTCCTTATGCTCAATAGTTTAGTTCTTCTTTTATTTCTTAGTTTAATTCTTAGTTTTTCTTTTATGTTTCTTTCTCTAACCCTTTTTCTTTATAGTTGTCTTTCTTAGCTAACCCAACTAAGCTTGTAAGCACCTCTGTTTTGCTCATCTAGGTGGCAAAAGAAGCGCAACAATCCACTTGTGACATATTATCGCATAATCTATACTTACCCAATCCAAAAGGCAAGTAGGCCTAGATTGTCATAACACAGAGATAACCCTATCATTGTCACCCAAATAGGATACCTCTTTCTCTTTAAGAGGAGGAAAACCTCACTCCAAGGGAGATGTCTCAGGACCTAGTTGGTTGATGAAGAACGATAAAATAAGGTAATACCACACCTCTCTCTAGGTCACTCAAATGAATGAAGTAACTTGGAATGGTTAAGTCAAGGGGGTTAAGGGAAATAAGGTGAATGATACCTTCACTTTACCTAAGAAAATACAAACGTTGACCAATGATATCAATGCTTTCATTCAACGACTTCAATATAAAAGTATGCTACCAAGCAAGTTATGCATAAAAGATAGATGTGTAGCAACATTAATAAATACTGAAATTGTAACTTATAAGGACAATGTAATAAAATATAAAGAAATTACGATGATAGTACATTTTCTTCTTAGAATTTCTAGATTAATACAAGAAAAGTAATGACTTTAGAAGGGTTTTCAAGGTACTCATAAGAACATCAAATTAACAATTATGATAGCAGTAAACAACTTGAGAAAAGTACCTTGTTAAGGCAATTTAGTGGACACTTTTAACATTTAGTGATTGTGGCTTGCCTAGTACAAATTGTGGGTGGCTTATCAATCAAAAAATTAATATAAGAGGTTGTCAAAAGTGACTGTAACAACAACAAAACAAGAGTGATGATAGCTACAAAAAACCTTCAAAAATGCACTTTGTGAAGGGCAATTTAGGAACACTTTAACTCCAACTGATAATAATTTTCTTCTTGAAATTTTATGGGTTGTTTTAGTTAACTTATAAGCTAAATGAGATGCTATATAGAGGTTCTAGAAGTGTTATAAATTCGACAGGTTAGTACATTAAAACTAGGTTAGTAGGTTAGGTTAAGTTTCTAGAGATAGCAAGTAAAGTTGAGTGTAGTCTTTTCAAGGAATAGGAGAAGAGCACTAGTGTCTTCAAGGGTAATGGATTCAAGGTGGATGGCTTATTATAAGTCTACAAATAAATTTATGATGATGCACAAAAGTCTAAGAGGAAAAATGCATAGTAGAATTAGTAAATTAAGTCCCCCTATGCATTGACCTCAAGAGACAAGATGCTAGGGTGTAGGAAATTCTAGGCACTAATGCCTTGCTCTAATTAGGCTCCTTATGGAGTAAAACTTATGTAACAATAACTAAGTCAAAATCCTTAGAGTGCTAACAGTCTAGGATTCTAGGGTTTCACTAGTTACTAGATCAATTCAATGAAAGTCTTGGAAAATAAAAAGTAAGAAAGTAGTAATTTAAGTTTCTTACTTCAAGCAATAAGTACACCATGCAATTTCATAATATTGTATGAGAAAATAAAACCATACAACATGTTGGTCCTAAATTTTTCACCTAACTGCTAAGGGGAAGAGCTAGGTCACCTCAAGTTATGAATCATTGCTTTTATATTAATGGGTTAGTTAAAGGATTGGTTTATCAACAAATGAGCATGGTTTGGTTGGCCAAATGACATGGGTGAGGGTCCTCCTTGGCTGGTGGCACACTAAGGACAGAAAAATGAGACAGTAAATGTAAGAAACAAATACAAATAACAAATCATTCAATGAACAATCTGCTGCTAGAAGTTTAAGTCTTAAAATTTCATTTGAAGCATTAAACATGTACCAAAAACACAGTTATTCCCACAGGTTGCAATAAAAAAAAATATTCATCCAAGCACAGTTGTTATCATAGGTTGCATACTAATAAAGACAAGTTATATAGTAGATGAAGGAAAAGAAATGTACTTCACACAGCTCAAAACTATGTTCAAGATAAGAAACACATACGAATTTGGACACAAACACACTATCATCAATAATATCTTTACCAGGTAGAGAGATTTAATCCATGCACAGAATGGGTCCAACCAGTTGTTGTATTGATATTTTCTCCCAAAAAACAAACCCTTCTAACAGAAAAAGAGTGCTTATTTAGCATAGATGTGGAGGCCCTCGACCAGTGTGGAACTGAAGGTTCCTCTACACATCAGTTGTTAAACAACTTATTAACTTAACTAAAACACATTGTTGGAGTATGTTAATGAATACTCTAAACTTCACTTAACAAAAAGGATTGGTTCTTATCACACAAAAATGACCACTTATTATTCTTTAAACTTAAAAGAGTCTTGAACTAAGTAATTAAAACTGTTACTAGCAATGAAACTGGAATGATTCATGTGCTAGAATGAACTACGATTTGACAGAAAATGACTAGGAGTGACATAATCAAGTTCTGCATTGAGCATTGGAATACATGTGTGTTGTTGGAGGCCATTGGATATAACTGAATACATTGGTAGTGAAAGAAGAAAATCATCTGGCATTTTCCCGGAGTCTCTAATATTCTTTCTACAGTCTGGGTTATAGTTTCTGCAATTCTGGTTTGGCGTTTTTGGGTCTGTGTTCCGAAAATGTTGTTATGTACCTATTGGCTATCGTCAAACTACTTCCATATGGGAAATATGACGATCAGGACTGGCTCGATGCTCCTCGACAACAACGCCAGAAGATGTTGGTCCTAAATTCTGTGTAGAATATTCATAACTCCTAGAGGCCGAGTGTCATTAACCACCACTTATTTTAGTTAATCTGAGATTAATACTTTAATTGTTAAATATTTCTGGAGTTTGGGACTGTGAATGCTAAGTTTGAGAATCTCCCAGTGTGATAATGTTGTGAAGTGATGTGGCAGTTCGAGAGCCACTTCGATTGTTCATGGCTCCGAGTCGTAACTGTGCTCACTTTGAGTTGAAATCCATTGAAGTACTAATCTCCCGGAGTCATAACCATGTTTATATTAATTAAACAAGGATTATCCTTTAATCATTTGTCGTTTCGGGAGTTTTTTCACTTTGACTCTTTTTTAAACTTTATTAACTCTTGATCAAAATCTCCCAGAGGAAATTTTCCCCTAATGATGTGGTGGTTGTGACGCCACGACTAATGACATGTCATGAAAAGAAGGGTGACACGTGTCAACTAGAATGGGGAAAATGGTGTGCTGAAAATGATCGAAATGAGTGCCACATGTCGATGACCAATGGGTTCCATGTGTCTCCATGGATGAATGCTACGTGTCAACATAGATGAGCGCTACGTGTCTCTGGCTCTTAGGCTCTTCATCTCTTCAACAGTTTCTGAATGTAGTGATCCGGATTTTATGAGAAGAATGAAATGAATACATATTATTAAAATATTCTTAACATATAATAATAGAGATACAGTAAAACTCATTTTATATTCAATAAGGAAATAAGTTGAAACTGTGAAATGCAACGGAAAACAAGCTTGTTGGAATGGTGGCGGGTTATCTCTAAGAAGAGATGTGACGGTTGCACTCATTCACAAGAAGATGACTACAATGAGGCTTTGAAGGTCCTTTTTACAATAAATTGGAATTTTAAAAACCCTAGACATCCAAAAAACCTAACCCTAGGAGATGATGCGCCAAAAGTCATGTGGGCCCCATTTGGGTAAGTTAGTACATCAACTTCCCAGGATTGTAACTTTTGCATACGATCTTTGTTTGGGGCACATGATAGCTCGTTGGAAGGGTATTGATGAGGAGATTCATTTAAATCAGAGCCTTTAGATATCATTGACAAGATAGATCCCAAAACACCTTCATTTAGGCCCTCGAAGTTAAAAAATGCTAAAAGTACTAATTACCAAAATTATCGAAAAATGGTTTTGAGCCAGTTGGAAAAGGTGGGTAACCACCGATATCCACATTGATGAATCCTCCCTCATTAGGAAGCAATGGTATCCATTTAATTGAGCTCCCCCATCAGATCAGGAAATTTTTGATGAATTTGGCCCTGGGTGAGCCACTTCCCTTGGTGTAGGAGCTTCCCTTCTTTGATAACTCGATAAAGTTGGATCCTTTGTTGTCGAGTGGAATTGATATTTGTGTCCACAATATGATCACTATATTCGTGTTTCATGTAGTCATGGTTGGTCTCTACTGGTGTCAACTGCTCTGCTATCTCTGAGGTGTCCAATAATGGTAGGAAATATGGCCAAAGGAGAGCCACGTTGAAGACTGGGTGCAGGCCAAGGAAAGAGTGAATGTTGAGCTCAAAATAATTGTCACTGACATCCTTGGTGATGGTGTATGAACCATAATGGAGTGGGAAAATATTCCAATGGGGACCTATAAGGAATTATTTCTTCAAGTGCAACCAAAATTTGTCACCCACCTGAAACTTATGTGGCACCCAATGTTGATCATGGAATGAATTGTACCTTGCATTAGACTTATGCAGAATAAGATGAACCTGTTGGCGGATGTGCTAGATCTGCTCAATGAACCGGGTGTCTTTTTCAACTTCTAGTGGAGTAGGGGACGAGTCAGTAGAGGAGGTCGCTAGGGGTAGTGCAACCTCCATGGGGCCAAATGGTTGGAAGCCCAACCCCACCTGAACGGGGTTGTTTCTAGTTGAGATATGTAGGGCTCGATTGTAGCTCTGTTTGACATAGGGAAGAATCTTATCCCATGTGCCAGGATTTTTTGAATTGTACATGCGCAGGATATGTATGATCATACGATTGACGACCTCAGTTTGGCCATCTGTTTGGGGGTGGAATGGAATGGATTTGGTGAGCTTGGTTTCCAACATTGAACAAAGGATCGACCAGAATGTGTTGAGGAACCAACTATCACTATATGAGATAATGGTTTGTGGGATACCAAAATCTACCCATATTCATTCAAAGAAGAGATTAGCAGTGGATTTTGCTATGATGTTCTTCTTGCAGGTGGCTAGAATCTCCATCCTCGAAAAGTGATCAACAACCAAAAAAACAAAATCATTTCCCCTCTTTGTGGATGGGAAGCCCGGCATGTAGTCCATTGAGATGGATTCCCATGGCCTGTTGAGAGTAGGAAAAGGGGTATACATGCCCTATTTCTTTATGTTTGGTTTGGAAATAGTGCAGGCAGTGTAGAACCTGATATATTTGTCGATGTCCCGTCGAAGTTTAGGCCAGTATAAATGTTTCTGCATAAATTCCACTGTGTTTTTTATGCCAAAGTGTCCTGCCACTTGATAGTAGTGATTTTCCCAAATCACCTTCGTGTGCCCACTTGATGGAACACAGAGATGGCCTAGATGACACAACAACCTGTCCTGAAGATGGAAATTAGCGACCACTGAGTTAGTGCCCAACATTTGGTAGGTTTTGGAGAAGTTAGGGTATGTCTTGCAAAGGTGGGGCCATTCGGAGGTCTCTTGGTTGCAAGATTCTAGCACCGTGGTGACTGCTGCAAATGGAGGTTGGTTGAGGCAATCAAAAACTCGGTTGGTACTTCCTATTTTATACTTGATGTTGAGGTGGAATTGTTGTAAGTATGTGGACCACTTTTGATGGGAGTCATTAGTCAATTTTCCTTGGGTCTGCATGAACTATAGTGGCTTGTGATCATTGTGGATGTCTTTCTCCTTCCCAAGAATGTAATTTCCAACTGGTGGAAGTCTTTCACAATGGAGTACATTTATTTGTCATAAGTAGGGTACTTACAAACAACATATGGTAGTGTCTCACTATGATATTCCATGGGGTGGTTGTGTTGAGTGAGAACGATGCCCATAACATAGTCTGAAGAATATGTCTCGATCTCAAAGGGATGTTGCAAGTCTAGTAATGAAAGTTCTGGGTATGAACGAAAACTATTCTTCAATTTACTGAAGGCTTGTTGTTGGGACAGGACCCACACAAATTTTCCCTTACTGCAACCCCTAGTTACTTGGCTGAGGGCCCATGCGATATGAGAGAATCCCAACACGAACCTGTGATATAAATTGGCGAGGCCCAAGAAGCTCCAAAGTTCAGTGAGTGTGGTTGGGGCTGGTCAGTCATGGATGATCTAGATCTTGGCTAGATCCACATGCACACCATGTTGATCAACGATGTAGCCTAAGTAGTGGACCTTCTCCATGCCGAAGGATAATTTTTCCAAGTTTTCATATAGTTTGTGTTGTCGCAGGGTTTGCATAACATGTTGAATATGATGTAAGTGTTCTGCCCAAGTCTTGTTGTAGATGAGGATGTCATACAGATACACTAGTAAAAAATTATTGGTGAAAGGTCATAGGATATCATCCATCATCCTCATAAAAGTTGTTGGAGCATTTTTCAAACTAAAGGGCATGACCAACCATTCAAAAAGACCTCATTTTGACTTGAAGGAGGTCTTCCATACATCTATATGTTCTATTGAGACCTGGTGGTAGCCAGACTTCAGATTAATCTTATTGAAGTATTTGGTTCCCATGAGCTAATCAAGGAGGTCATCGATTCGAGAAATCAGGTACCAATTTCAGACTGTGATTTTATTTAGGGCCTAATAATCAATGTAGAGTCACTAGGTCGTGTTTTTCTTCTACACTAGCACGATTTGACTCCCACAAGGCAATGAGCTAGGACGGATGTGCCCCTTGTGGAAAATTTCTTAGATATGCCTCTTGATCTCCTCATATGCGGTAGACTGGCCCATTGGGTAGCAATGCACCTAAGGTCAGATCGATGAGATGCTTGACCTGACAGTGTAGAGGTACCCCGATAAGAGAAGAGAAGATATCTGAGTATTCTTCCATGACCTTATCAACTCTCTTCTGTTGTGTGGAGAGATCGACTATGGAGGTCCTGGATCTGGCTACGACCTTTCACTCACTCTGAGAGTAAATCATGAAGAAGAAAAATTTCTTGGTTTGAGAGATGACCTTCCTGCATTGCTTGGCATAGATCAAGGAAATAACACTAGGAGGGACTACCTTAGGTATCCTATACAATTTCTTGTTCAAAGTAATAATAATGCTACGAGGCCTAGACTCATATACAAAATGATGTTTCCATAAACAAGGTTGGTCCAAAAGAACATTACAAACTTGGATAGGAGAAACATCACACAATACCTCGTCTTTGAAGGGATTGATGTCATAGGACAACTGACATTGTTGGCTGATGCAAAGATTGCTTCCTTGGTAGAGCCATCTAATGGTGTAGGGCTGTGGGTGTAGTGTTGTTGGCAGGGCCAATAGCTTGACGAACTCTGCTAAGATGAGGTTATTCTGGCTACCGCTATCAATAATAAAGTGCAGTGGGGTGCCTTTCACCCACATCTGTGAATGGAAGAGGTGCTCACCTTCTTTTGTCTCGTCTAGCTCACCAGGCTATATCTTGGTGGTATAAATGGTGGCACTAGTTTCCATGTCAATGATCCATCATCCCATTTCTAGTTCTAACTTAGAGTCATAACCCGCATATAATTTAGAGGCTTTCAATTCAGCCACCAACAACTTATTTGAGCGACAATCAATAGTGTTATGTGAAGGGATCTTATGGAAGTCTCACAACTTCCCAGTATCTTTCTTTGTCTTTTCGGTGTCCTTATTTGCTTGCGGCTCAGACTATTTGTCTTGATATTGTCCATCTTTTCTCTGTCCCTTTTTATGTGGGTTGGGGTCGCCATTTCCTGGATTTTTCTGTGAGTGGTTCCCAGGCCTAAATTGCTGCGTCTTTTGTTTGAACTTCTACTCGATTTTGACGACATATCGATAGGCTGCACCCAAGGATGAGATTTCCATAAATTCCATTTCAGAATCTATGTATCTATGCATAGTACCATGATACTTGAGCATGATATGTCACTTTCAATCTTTGATACCTATCTTGGTGCGCAAGGTATGGAATATATGTGTGAACTCTGGCACTACTTGGTCTTTTTCTTGCCGCAGTGTGGTCCATTTGGTATACAAGTAGTCATAACTTTCGACAGGATAGTATTGTTCCTTAATATAATCCCTGAAGGATTCCCAAGTGGTCGTGACTATAAATAATGAGGGTTCCACTGTTTCCTTTTGCTCAAATAAATTTTCCCATCGATATTTGACATGGGGAACGACTTTGAGCAGTGCAAAAATAATATTTTCTCTATTTGAAAAGTTATGGATAGAAAAATACCCTTCTAGTAGATTCAACCACTTGTCTACAACATCTGCATCTATCTTACCTTCAAATATAGGAATATCGAAGTTTATTTTTACCTTGAAGGGGGCGGTGCCTCCGCTCGAGGAAGATGCGTCGCCTGTTGGTAGTTACCGAAGGATTTGCATGAAACTATCCATCATCTCGTTCCTATGTTGCATGAGGGCTTCCTCAAGAAACATTTTGAAAGGATCTCTTGTCCCATCATATTTATTTTCTCCTGCCATGAGAGTTCATTTGGGTGTGCGATAGCTTTTTTCCTCAATAGAAACAAGCTCGAGACCTAATTATTTGTACCCTGACCTTGTTGGGGACATGCATTAAGACAAAAAGGATCAGATCGCTCTGATACCGATGATCTAAATTTTATGAGCAGAATGAAATGAATATAGATTATTAAAAGATTCTTAACACAGAATAACAAAGATACAGTAAAACTAGTTTTCTATTTAATAAGGAAATAAGATGAAACTGTAAAATGCAGTGGAAAATAAGATTGTTGGAATGGTGGTGGCTTATCTCTGAGAAGAGATGTGACAATTGCACTCATTCACAATAATATGATTACAATGAGGCTCTGAAGGCATTTTTTATAATAAACCAGAATGTCACAAACCCTAGACATCCAAAAAACCTAACCCTAGGATATTAAGTGCCAAAAATCATCTGGGCCCCGTTTGGGTAAGTTAGTACATGAACTTCCCGGGGTCGTAACTTTTGCATATGATCTTTGTTTGGGCGCACGATATATTTTTGGAAGGGTATAATCGAGGAGATTCATTTTGGGGGCTCTATCAGAGCCTTCGCCTATCATTGATAAGATTGATCTTGAAAAAACCTCATTTAGGCCCTCAAATTGGCCCCAGAAGTTAATAGTAAATTACCAAAATTGCCAAAAAATTGTTTTGAGACAGTTGCAAAAGGTGGGTGGCCACCAATATCTACCTGGATCATTTAGACTAAGTATATCTCCCATACAACTGACCTCCCAGAGTGACATGGTAGTTCAGGGCTCTGGTACTTCGGGGGTTCGCGATTATATTGAAGTAAAACCTCACGGATGGTCGATCCTTTGGATCTGATGTGGAAGTATGATGTGTTGTATCGCTAACATGTCACAGAAAGAAGGGTGACATGTTTCACTTGAAATATTATAGATGACAGACCCAAATATGATTGAAATGAGTGCCACATGTCATGATAGGATTATGCCATGTGTCATGATAGAAGAGTGCCACGTGTCTTTGGCTCTTTGACACTTCGAATATGACATTTTTGTGACATCAATGTCGCTGACGTGGCATTGCTTTTTTGGCATTGGGGATTTTTTGAGTGTTGTACTTGGAAATCCCCAGAGGACGATCGGTAGCGATGTAGCGGTTCAACATTCGAGAGTTTTTGTCAAAGATGAGCTCAAACTTTTCGGCGACGAAGTCATGGAGTGACTTATGTGTGACTCTTGTGATTAAACTTCACACGAGTTATGGAATCTCGAATGTGCAAGATATGTTGATATGACATCCTGTTGGTGTTGAAATTACTAAGACAACTGAGAGGGGGAGTGAATCAGTTGTAATTGAGCTTAAACAATTTTAAGTCTATTAAAATATTATTAATCTTTCTTCAAGTGATCATCAACAAAATACAACACATGGATAGTAAAAGTAAAGAGCATCAATCACACATAAGATATACACAGAGACARATTTTCACGAGGAAACCCATAAAGGGAGAAAACCTCTTCTTCTTTGAAATGATAGGCATTCTTTTAAGTTCTGTACATCATCTATAATTGAGCACCAACTCAATGTGAGGCATCTACCTCTATTTTACCAGATGCAACTTGTTTGAGAGCACCAACTCTCTGGTTTCTCTAGCACCCACTAGAAGGAAGCACCAAATCCCTTAATTTTCCAGTACCAACTGGATGGAAGCACCAACTTCCAGCTACACAGGCTCCAACCTGTATAACAGAGAACACTTGTTCTCCCTTGCACCACCCTGCCACCTTGGTTTCTCTGGCTGCAACCAAATGGAAGCTACAACTTCCTCTGTTCAAGATTTCACTTGAACTTCTAAGGAAAACAGTCCTCCCGAGCACCTCCCAACCTCCCTAAAATATGAATGAATAAATAAACATTCAACTACGTAGATAAATCAATTCTTACCACTCTTTCTTTGTTCTGTAAATCTAGTCTTCTTCAAACTGTTCTGCAATTATTCTCTTCCTCTATCTGCTCAGCAGGTCTACTCTGCATCAACTTGTTCTGTCATTCTTCTCTACTTCAAGTATTCTTCATCATATATTACTCTTCCCTGAGTTTCATCTCACACTATGCATGTACTCAATCTTTCACTGCACATTCTATGATTTTCCCTTTCTTACAGTTTCATTCATTTTTCATACAGAACAACCAACCTCACACTGTCTGTCTCATTTTCTTTTATACACACTCACGGTGGTTCCACTTCCCATCTCCTTAGGCAAAAGGAAGACAACTGTCTCAGCAACTGAAACGCCAACTAATCGACAATCATGAGTCTGTTTCACTAACAGATTCGAGACTGAGGAGTTAACTGTGAGAAAGAACAGTAACCCTTCGATCAACAGTTGATCTGACAGTTCAGATCATTCCGCAATTTCACATATCGCGATTTTGACATTCCTGATGTTCAATGTTCTTGTCACTTTAGAATCCTGATCCACGAAACTCTATAAAGAAGTTAGATCAACGGTCCAGATCATATCTTGATCTGACGGTTCAGATTCAGTCGAGATTTCACACATCGCGATTTCAACACTCTTGACATTCAGTGTTTTTGTCACTTCAAAGTCTCGATCCACGAAACTCCGTAATGGAGTCGTATCAATGGTCCATGTCACATCTTGATCTGACGGTTGCAATTATGTCACGATTTCACATATCGCAATATCGAGATTCTTGATGTTAATATTCTTTGACCTCTCCAACACTTGATTCTTGAAACCCCGCAATGGACTTGGATCAACGGTCCAGATTCAATCTTGATTCAATGGCTGCGATTAAATCACGATTTTGGAATTCTTCTTGCATTGTTTCTTTTCCCTCTCCATGTTGCGATTCGTGAAACTCTGATATGGAGTTGGATCAATGGTCCAGATTTGATCTTGATTCAACGGCTGTGATTGAATCGCGATTTCGCATATCGCAATTTCGGCATTCTTGTTGCATTGTTTTCTTGTCTCTCCATGTCATGATTCGTGAAACTATGATATGGAGTTGGATCAATGGTCCAGATTTGATCTTGATTCAACAGCTGCGATTAAGTCACAATTTTGCATATCACGAAATCGGGATTCCTGTGGATGATATTACTTGACATCTCCAACTCTCAATCCCCGAAACTCCGACATCAATTGGAATCAACAGTCCAGATCTGATCTTGATCTGATGGCTAAGATTAAATCACGATTTCACATATCGCGATTTCAAGAGGTTAGGGAACATCGTTCCTTTGACTCTCCAGTCAGCGAACTGATGATCTATCCCCACGTGTCCTTGTACTTTAAAGAGCGTGCAGGTTCTCCTTGATCCAACGATGGTCAGGTCCTGTGCTTGGATCTAACGTCTGAGATTTTTCCTCCTCTTCAGTGTGCTCTTCTTGTCTACATTTAGATCTGACGACCCTTGTTCTATTGGGAATTTGAAGGGGATCCAACGAACATAAATGCTTCTCAAACCTTACGGACCTACCTCTTCATCATGCTCTTATTCATATCTGACAGCCATCGGGAATTCAGGAAGAGATCCAACGAACACGGTTGTTTCTCTTCCCCGATTATCACTACACCGTTGATCATCTCCATTGTACTCAAGCCATCATCACTACTGTACTTGCCATCAATGACAAGTATACACTGCCTGTAAATCATGCCAACAATCCTCTATACATTCTTCCTGTACTCATGCCATCTTTACTTATGCCCGTCTGTTACATTCTTCCTGTACTTATGTCATTCGATGTCTGTTAAATATTTTCTAACAATCTCCTCCTTTGGCATTGATGGAAATACAAGCACCCACATGAATTCGGACTCGACTCTCCTCCCAAACTCTTTTCTCCCCCTTTGACATCAATGTCAAAGAAGAAACATTCTTCCCTTGATCTTGTTGCAAAACATACTCCCCCTATCGACTGTAAGCATCTTGGAAATACACCAGATATTCAATAAGTACTCCCCCTGACCAGGTGAGCAGATTAGGCACAAGAAATTATAACCCCCAATTTTTTACGAAGATATCCAAAAGGGGTCATTGCTAATGGTTTAGTAAAGATATCAGCCATTTGTTCTTTGGAAGGAATATAATTTAGCTGAACAATTATGTTTGTAACTTGTTCTCCGAGAAAATGGTACTTTATTGGAATATGCTTAGTCTTGGAATGAAGAACAGGATTCTTGGAGACACAAATGGCACTGGTGTTATCACAATGAATTGGAATAGGGTTAGTGTAAGTTACCTTCAAATCTGCAAGAGTTTGTATCATCCATAAGATTTGTGTGCAAGAAGTAGGAGCAGCAATGTATTCTTCCTTTGTAGTGGATAATGAAATGGATCCTTGCTTTTTACTAAGCCATGCAACTAATGAGTCACTCAGAAAGAATGCTCCTCTACTTGTGCTCTTTCTCTCATCAACACAGTTTTCCCAGTCTGCATCTGAATAAGGAGTTAACTGGAAATTCTGATTTCTAGGATACCACAGACCATAAGTCATTGTTCCCTTCAAGTATTTAAATATCCTTTTGACAACTACCTAATGACTTTGTTTAGGAGCAGACTGAAAACGACCTACCATTCCAACAACTTGCATTATATCAAGACAGGATGTTTTGATGTACAGAAGACTGCCTATCATAGAGTGATATGTCCTTTGATCAACATCTGGTGAGATATCATCTTTACTCAGCTTACAACCAACCACCATAGGTGTGCTAACTATAGAGGTTCCATCTGAAATTTCTTCAACATCTCTTTCAAATATTTTTCTTGAGAAATAAAAATTCCTGCAGAGCTTTGTTTTACTTGTCGGCCAAGAAAATATGACAGTTCTTTTATCATGGACATTTCAAATTCTGTTTGCATAGAATTAGCAAACCACTGGACAGATGATTCATTAGTACAGCAAAAAATAATATCATCTATATGAACCAAAACAACTAGTAAATGATCACCTTTAGACTTAATGTAAAGATTACTGTCAACAATACCTTTCTTGAACCCTTTTTCTTGTAGAAATTTGTTCAGTCTATAATACCAAGCTCGTGGTGCTTGTTCTAGTCCATATAAGGCCTTCTTCAGCTTACAAAAATAATTAGGATTATCTGTCAATGAGAATCCTTCAGGTTTCTCCATACATACTTCTTCCTCTAAGTCCCCATTAAGAAATGTTGACTTAACATCCATCTGATAAACTTTGAAGTTCTTATGACATGAATAAGCAAGAAACATTATGATAGCTTCCAATCTTGCCACTGGTGCAAAAGTTTCACCAAAGTCCTGACCTTCAACTTGTGCATATCCTTTACATACCAATCTGGATTTATTTCTAACAACTTGTCCTTTTTCATTCATTTTTTTCTTGAACACCCATTTGGAACCTATTACATTCTTATCTTCAGGTCTAGGTACAAGCTCCCAAGTATTGTTCTTCTCAATCTGATCAAGCTCTTCATTCATTGCTTTAATCCAATTATCTTTCTGGCTAGCTTCCTCAAATTTTTTAGCTTCAGTCATAGATAAAAAAGAAACATGAGGTTGTTCTGAGTCTTTAATCAATTTCCTTCTTGTCTGAACTCCTTCATTTATATCCCCAATTATTTGATTTTCAAGATGATTCTTTCTAATAATTCTGAGAGGTGATTTTGCTTCTTTCTGCTTATCTGTGTCAGTTTGAATATTCGTATTTTCATCTGATCCAGACTCTTCTCTTTCTGATCCTTGGACCTGTTCATCTTCATCTTCAATTGTATCTTATGTTCTTGGTTCACCACTACTTACATTTCTGACTAGGATTTCTTCATCAACTTTTATATCTATACAATCAACTAGTTTATGCAGTCTCTTATTGTAGCATCTGTACCCTTTACTATTTGTAGCATAACCCAAGAAGATACCTTCATCATCCCAATCATCATATTTTCCAATATTTTCATCATTGTTCTTGATATAACATTTACTCTCGAAAACTTTAAAATGCTTGATTGAAGTAGGTCTTCCAAACCAAAGTTCATAAGGGGTCTTGTCACTGTGTGGTCTGAGATGATCTTTGTTAAGGATATGAACAGTTGTATGAATTTATTCCAACCAATATGTCTGAGGTATGTTCCTTTCATACATCATTGATCTTGCCATTTATTGTACTGACCTATTTTGCCTCTTGATGCAGGAGCATCTCTCCATGCAGCCAGCCAACCATGTGGGCGCGCATGCATTTCAAAAGTTGAAGGGAGGCGCAGCCTCATTTTGAATTTGAAATTCAATGTAATTTAATGTTTTATTCTGGTGAGCCAGGAGAGCCATGCCTTTGTGCAGGCTGTAGATAAGATAGGCATTTAATGTAGATATGGCTGAGATCTAGTTCTGGATAGCAGACTAGACAGCCATTGATTGTAAATTAATTAGAGTAGGTAAATCCTGGAGGGAAGCGCTCGAAGAGCCCCTCAGGTAAAAGAGATATTCAGATCTCATTTTGAGTTAGAGAAGGGAGAGTAGAGAAGAGCTAGGGAGAGCTCAGGAACACCATTGTAAAATATACAGGCATTTGGCATTATTTAATACAAATAGCAGTTTTTTCCTTCATATGATCTGTGTTGAATGGATGTCTGTGTGTGTTCCATGTATATGCTGTATGTGGGTGTGTTGTTATCATGCCATTGCAGGGAGTGTGTTTGATTTCAGGTTGAGGGTATTTGAGGCTTCATACCAGGAGGGTGTGACAGAACGCTAAGGTTCTGATAGTCGTGCACATAGGATGCACTTCTGAACTCATGAGGAGTCAGACGGAGACGTGCTGAGGCACAGACTAAATTCAACAACTCAGGAGGAAGACCCGTGAGGTTACTGAACACCTCAGGGGGCAAGGCTGTGAGAGAAGACACAGTCACAGACCAGAATCACTGAGGATTATGAGAAGCTCTACCAAGTGGGCATCGAGTGTGAGTGCAAAGAGTGCACAGAAGGAAGAACTCCATTGTGAGTTCGGAAGGACCAGAATCTCTGAGGATTCTGAGAGCTCTGCCGAGTGGGCATTGAGCATACGCACGGATTGCGTTAGAGAAGAAATCCATTGTGAGTTCAGACAGGAAGACTAGAATCGCTGAGGATTTTGAGGGCTCTGCCAGGAGGGCATTGAGCAGGTGCAAAAGGTGCATAGGAACCCAGAACTACTGAATGTTTTGTGGGAGAAGAGACTTCGACAGGAGGGCGTGAGGAAGGTTGTAGACAGACACAAGGTGAAGGGAATTCTTTGAGGTCTGAAGCTGAAGGAAGAATCTACTGAGGGAGATTTCATTGGGTTATTGGATACCCCGAAGACTTAGCGAGAAGGTCGCTTGAGCAGAAGGATAGCAAGAGGCATCCATATTCTCCATCAGAGGGAGAAGGAAGAAAAAACCCCCCACGGGGTCTGAGTATTCGTTGAAGCTCACAAGAGACAGCATTGTGTGTGCGTAGAGACTCTGCAGGAGTGCAGGAGTTAAGGAATCCATTGAGGATTCGAGGACAGAAGCTCAGGAAGGGCAGCGCTTTTACGCGTATCAGCGAGACTCAAGTTGAGGGTTCGCAGAGGAGAAGAAACGCAAAGGCCCAAGCCTTTTGGAACAAAGAATTCTTCCAAGTCGGGGAAGAAAACACAGGAAGCTCGAGGGAGCACAGCAACCGTTGGATCGGTGGATAAAGAAGATCTGCACCGTTGGATTTCCAAGTACAGGACGGAGCTTTGGAGCGGAAGAATTCCTCACGGAGGAGGAATCGACGGCCAGGTCTTGCCAGGGAGATTTGCGAGAACCCGCTAACCGTCAGATCGTGGTGAAGTGTGCGGGAATTAGTCCTTAGGCACCAGGGAAGAGAACCGGGGCCATCGGGATTCGGTCTTCGGCGTTTGGGAAGGCAAGAGTTTCATACTCTTTGAAATTGCAATCAGTGATTTCCTGATTTAATCGGAGCTATCCATCATTATAAGGACAGGTGGCATCAGATCCCGTGAGGTCGGGATTCGACATTCGGGGTTTTAAATCGAAAGGGAATAGGGATCAGTGAAATCGCGATCCCGCGATTCCCGATAGAAAGGAGAGAGGAAGTGACATAGCGAAGGGGAGCACACATGCCATCGAAGTTCGGGGTTCGGGGATTCACGGTGCAGGTGAATTGCAACATTTTACATCCCAATTTCCCAATAGGGAAATCCCCGAAAGGAAGGGAGAGTTTACTCGTTGACCCATCGGGGTTCAGAGTTTCGATTTGCACGAGAACAGTGCCACGATTTTCGCGATATCGCGAAGCCCAATTCCCCGATAAGCAAAGGGGAGATCGCGAAAGGAGATACCTGTGGGCGGCGAGAACCCCAGAGAGGAGAGGGAAGAGTTCTTTGACTCTTCGGGCCTGTGAGAAAGAAGGTCCTGGTAGGAGCGGTTGGACTGTGAGGGGCATGGTTCGAAACTGCATCAAGTGGTATCAGAGATGGAAATTCTTGCTTGTATATTTCAGGCAGGAAGAGGTAGAGCAAAAGAAAGCACCCTGATACACATTAAGTGGTATCAGAGGGAGAACCCTGTTTATATACTTCAAGCAGAGAGGAGAAGGAAGGTGGAAGAAGACAGAGCACTGGAGGACTTTGTGAGGACTTGCTTGCAGGTAGGCAGTAGTCCATAAATAGTCTGCAGGACTACAAAGATGAAGCTGGTTGAACTCTTGATGAGGAGTGACAGCAGCAGATCTGCGACGAGGGCAGATAGGGGTAGCAAGATGGCTACTGAAGACCGCAGGAAGAAAAGAAAGGCAGAAAATCTTGCAGAGATGGATAGAGAGCTCGCTGACATCAGAGCAGAGATAGAGAGGCTTGAACTGCTGATGCGGCAGGATAAGAGGGTGGTTGAGGTATGTGAACCCGAGACTGGAAAAGGTCTTGATGATGATGATGATGATGATTGGGATGAATTGGGATCGACTGATGATATCAAGCACTATTGGTTGGGCAGAAAAGAATAAATTCTGGTTTCCCAAGAGGGTAACAGATTGAGATCAATTGAGGGTCTCAAAGACTGTCTTGAGGATAGTCAGGGAATTTCAAATTGCCAGTTGGGCAAGGAAACAGAAATGAGATCGGCTGAAGATCTCATGGATTGTCAGGAGGACAATGAGGAAACTTTGCGTTGCTAGCTGGGCAATGAAAGGAGATCAGATGAAGATCTCGAAGACTGCCAGGAGGGAAGTGAAAGCATCAAAGACTGCCAGGAGGGCAGCAGAGGCGTGTTAAACTGCCAGGTGGGTAGAGATGAAAAATTGAGACTGTCTGAAGGTCTCATGGACTCAATGGATAGGTCAATTCAGCAAGGGTTGTTGATGAAGATGGGATCGGTTGATCTCATGATCTGCCAAGGAAGCAGTGGAAGCATCCCATATTTCCAGGGGGGTAGGGATGAGCAGATGAATTTAGATCATCCAGAGGAGCTGACAGAGCAGATGAGACTGTCTCATAGTCTCATAAATTCAGAGGTACACTTGGATCAGCAGGTGCAACTGACAGAGGCGAAAGAACATCAGGATGATATCTTGATGATTGGGGGAATACAATTATTCCTACCATCTTCCCAGGAGGAGGAATAAAATTCTGTTGTACATGCAACAACAGCAGGGGAACAATCACAGTTGATGATGATTGTCAAAGAAGAAGAAGAATTGGAGCAGAATTTGAAAGCTGCCCAAGCAGGTGAAGAAAATGATTGTTCTAAGGAACAACTCAGTAATTTCAGCCGGGTAGCTGAACAGAGGAGCGCTGTAGAAATGGGGCTGAGAGCAAAATCTCAAGCAGGAGCAAAAGAGGAAGATGAGCATTCTGAGGAATGGCTCAGCATTTTCAGCCATGAAGATGAAAACAATGCAACAACGAAGGTTGCAGAAGCAGAAGAAGAAGACACAGACAGCATATGTTTGGCTGATCTGTGGGATCAGATTGAAGCCCTGGAAGAAAAGGTAAAAGCGCAGGGCATACACATCCAACAGGTAAAGTTGGAAATAGATGAAGGTGTGGGAGATCGTGATGATCTTCCTAATGGCCAAAATTTTTTGCAGCTGAGGAGACTGTAACAGAAAAACCAGCCACTGGAGCAACTGGATGAGGTGATCATGGAGATCATGGAGCTGATGTTGAAGTCAGCAGATACTACCAGCGAGGAGTAGCTGGACAGAAGGAGAGCAGTAGCAGCAGCGTAGCGGAAGCAGCAGCAGCAGCAGAATGGAACACATGGAAAGCTCCAAAGACTTGTTTGGGACTCAGGAGGATTCCAACAACTACAGGGGAAGCTCATGAGCAGGAGATCATGATTTTTGCAGCTGTGGAGTATGATGCAGGAGCATCTCTCCATGCAGCCAGCCAGCCAGCCAGCCACATGGGCGCGCATGCATTTCAAAAGCTGAAGGGAGGCGCAGCCTCATTTTGAATTTGAAATTCAATGTAATTTAATGTTTTAGGCTGGTGAGCCAGGAGAGCCATGCCTTTGCGTGGGCTGTATATAAGATAGGCATTTAATGTAGATCTGGCTGAGATCTAGTTCTGGATAGCAGACTAGACAGCCATTGATTGTAAATTAATTATAGTAGGTAAATCCTGGAGGGAAGCGCTCGAAGAGCCCCTCAGGTAAAAGAGATATTCAGATCTCATTTTGAGTTAGAGAAGGGAGAGTAGAGAAGAGCCAGGTAGAGCTCAGGAACACCATTGTAAAATATACAGGCATTTTCCATTATTTAATACAAATAGTAGTTTTTTCCTACATATGATCTGTGTTGAATGGATGTCTGTGTGTGTTCCATGTATATGATGTATCTGGGTGTGTTGATATCATGCCATTGCAGGGAGTGTGTTTAATTTCAGGTTGAGGGTCTTTGAGGCTTCATACCGGGAGGGTGTGACAGAACGCTGAGGTTCTGATAGCTGTGCATAGAGGATGCACTTCTGAACTCATGAGGAGTCAGACGGAGACGTGCTGAGGCACAGACTGAATTCAACAACTCAGGAGGAAGACCCGTGAGGTTACTGAACACCTCAGGGGGCAAGGCTATGAGAGAAGACACAGTCGCAGTCCAAAATCACTGAGGATTCTGAGAATCTCTGCCAAGTGGGCATCGAGTGTGAGTGCAAAGAGTGAACAGAAGGAAGAACTCCATTGTGAGTTTGGAAGGGCCAAAATCTCTGAGGATTCTGAGAGCTCTGTCGAGTGGGCATTGAGCATACGCACGGATTGCGTTAGAGAAGAACTCCATTGTGAGTTCAGACAGGAAGACCAGAATCGCTGAGGATTCTAAGGGCTCTGCCAGGAGGGCATTGAGCAGGTGCAAAAGGTGCATAATAACCCAGAACTACTGAATGTTCTATGGGAGAAGAGACTCCGCCAGGAGGGCGTGAGGAAGGTTGTAGACAGACACGAGGTGAAGGGAATTCTTTGAGGTCTGAAGATGAAGGAAGCGTCCACTGAGGGAGCTTTCACTGGGTTACTGGATACCCCAAAGACTCAGTGAGAAGGTCACTTGAGCAGAAGGATAGAAAGAGGCATCCATATTCTCCATCAGACGGAGAAGGAAGACAAAATCCCCCAAGGGGTCTGAGTATTCGCTGAAGCTCAAAAGAGACAAGACCGTGTGTGCGTAGAGACTCTGCAGGAGTGCAGGAGTCAAGGAATTCATTGAGGATTCAAGGACAAAAGCTCAGGAAGGGCAACGCTTTTACGCATATCAGCGAGACTCAAGTTGAGGGTTCGCAGAGGAGAAGAAACGCAAAGGCCCAAGCCTTTTGGAACAAAGAATTCTTCCAATTCGGGGAAGAAAACATAGGAAGCTCGAGGGAGCATAGCAACCGTCGGATCAACGGAGAAAGAAGATCTGCACCATTGGATTTCCACGTACAGGACGGAGCTTTGGAGTGGAAGAATTCCTCACGGAGGAGGAATCGACGGCCAGGTCTTGCCGGGGAGATTTGCGAGAACCCGCTGACTGTCAGATCGTGGTGAAGTGTGCGGGAATTAGTCCTTAGGCACCAGGGAAGAGAACCGGGGCCATCGAGATTCGGTCTTCGGCGTTTGGGAAGGAAAGAGTTTCATACTCTTTGAAATTGCGATCGATGATTTCTCGATTTAATCAGATCCGTCCATCATTATAAGGACAGGTGGCATCAGATCCCGTGAGGTCGGGATTCGACATTCAGGGTTTTCAAATGAAAGGGAATAGCGATCAGTGAAATCGCGATCCCGCGATTCCCGATAGAAAGGAGAGAGGAAGTGACGTAGCGAAGGGGAGCACACGTGCCATCGGAGTTCGGGGTTCGGGGATTCACGGTGCAGGTGAATCGCAACATTTCACATCCCTATTTCCCAATAGGGAAATCCCCGAAAGGAAGGGAGAGTTGACTCGTTGACCCATCGGGGTTCGGAGTTTTGATTTGCACGAGAACAGTGCCGCAAGTTTTGCGATATCGCGAAGCCCGATTCCCCGATAAGCAAAGGGGAGATCGCGAAAGGAGATACCTGTGGGTGGAGAGAACCCCCGAGAGGAGAGGGAAGAGTTCTTTGACTCTTCGGGCCTGTGAGAAAGAAGGTCCTGGTGGGAGCGGTTGGACTGCGAGGGGCGTGGTTCAAAACTGCATCACCTCTCAACAACTCCATTTTGCTGTGGAGTCCTTGGAATTGTGTACTCTCTTTTGATCCCATGTTTATCACAGAACTCTTTGAAGTTCCCTGAACTGAACTCTCCTCCTCTATCAGACCTTTTGAAGTTTCCTCAACTGAACTCTCCTCTTATCAGACCTTATTGCCTTTAATATTTTTCCCTCGCTTGATTTCTCAAATGAGCCTTAAATACTTTGAATTTTTCTTTCAAAAGGCAACCCAAGTTAGTCTAGAATAGTCATCAATAATCAACATAAAGTACCTTTCTTTTCCTGTACCTTCCTTCCTTTATGGACCAATACACATCCATATGTACTAACTGAAGAGGTTTTCTATCGAGGGAAAGTTTTTAGATTTGAACCGAGTCCTGTGCAAACTTTCCTTTCTGACATGATTTACAAATAGAGTCATATGGCTTGATATCTTCGAAAAGATCTTTTATCGCCCCATTGTTTCCGGAAGTTTGATTATGTGATCAAAATTCTAGGTGATCATTCTCCTATGCCACAAACCAACTTTCATCTTATTTGCTTAAGTGGCATTCTTTTCTTCTTCTTCTTTAAAACATCATAGACATTGTTTCTCTGCTCTTATACCTTTTGTAACTAGCTTACCTAAATCCACAATTTTTATTCTATAGTCTTTAGAGGTAAAACAAAATTCACACCCTCTAATTTGACCGACACTCAACCACATTATAAGTTTCCCCAAATCTCTACAAAAATGATTTGGAAGAGGATAACGGAGGATGGATGGATGGATGGATGATCGATGGAAGATGGATGGAGGAATGGATGGAAAGGATGGAAATGGAGGAGGATGGATGGATGGAATGGATGGATGGAAGGAGGGAGGACGGAGTGGAATGGAAAGAGTGGATGGATGGACGCGGACGGACGGATGGAGTGGATGGATGGACGGATGGATGGATGGAGGAATGGATGGATGGATGGAGGAAAGATGGAATGGATGGAGGAAGGATGGATGGATGGACGGAGGATGGACAGTGGATGGATGGACGGATGGATGGAATGGAATGGATGGAATGGATGGACGGATGGAATGGATGGATGGATGGAAGGAATGGAAAGGAATGGATGGAATGGAATGGATGGATGAAGGAATGGACGGAATGGATCAGAAGGAAGGAGGAGGATGGACGGAAAGAAAGATGGAATGGACGATGGACCTGATTAATGGATCTGAGGATGGAATGGACCGGACGGATGGACTGGAGCTGATGGATGGAAACGGATAACGGGGTCCGGGGACACATCTTGATCTGACGCAAGGTAATTATTGCCGCGATATCGATTCTTGATGTTAATATTCTTTTACATATCCAACACTCGATCCTCAAAACACCAAAATGGAATGGGATCAACGATCATGATCAACACTTGATCCTACGTCTCAGATCATTTCGCATATCATGAAATCAACAAGAATGTTGATTTCACGATAAG
Source organism: Picea sitchensis (assembly GCA_010110895.2). Taxonomy (NCBI): domain Eukaryota; kingdom Viridiplantae; phylum Streptophyta; class Pinopsida; order Pinales; family Pinaceae; genus Picea; species Picea sitchensis. The sequence continues at coordinate 106,620 of SNQJ01S0011873.1, read as the reverse complement.
TGAAATCGACATTCTTGTTGCATTGTTTCTTTTCCTCCTCCATGTCGACATTCACAAACTTTGATATGGAGTTGGATCAACGGTTCAGATTTGATCTTGATTCAATCAACGACTTTGATTGAATCGCTATTTCGCATATCGCTATTTCGACATTCTTGTTACATTGTTTTCTTTGCCTCTCAATGTCACGATTCACGAAACTCCGGAGCATGGAGTTGACTAATGGTTCAGATCTGATCTTGATTCAATGGATGCAATTAAGTCATGATTTTGTTATACCAACACCAATACAAAATACTACAATAGATCCAAAGATATCTTAATAACTACCACATCTATATATGAAACCATATAGAAACTACAACTTTTATTATATCAAACCCTTGAGGTAGGGCAACACTAAGGCCAATGGATCCTATTATGAAGGGATCCTCTCACCACTTGTCTCTTCGAGGGGAATCCTCCTATTGAGCTACTACCCAAATACAATATTTCTTCATGTCTCATTACATTGCTTTGAACCCCTTTATATAGTGCTACCATCACCTAAGAACATTCTAGAGGAGGAATCTTCTAGAAGTAGAACCTTCTAAGAAGTCCTCTTACATTTATTATATCTAACTACCATAGGCTCCTTATTTAATAATATAGTGACCTAGTCCACCTTACATTGAATGACCTCCACTATTATCACTATGGGCCCTCTCTAAGCCCCCCACTACCTCTCTAGCTACCTTACATTCCATCCCCTCTTATGAAAGCTGTCCTCAATGCTTGATATACAACCATCTGTGTAGGTCCCATGGATAATTGTGGGACCAGAATAGTCAAGAAGACTGAAGAACCAAAGTCCCATGTAGAAAGAAAATCCACCAATGGCGAAGTAGTCCAAACACCATTGTAAGTCTGCCGTCCATGTCCAAGTGCTCATGTGAACTCCCCAGAGAAGATTTTGGAACCCAATAACCAACTCCCAAATGATGCTCCAAAGACTGAGCATCATTTTGAGTTGGTTATTGGGATCCAAATAAGAAGATCCATCCATATAGTGGAAAATGGTCATAGCAAAATCTGAAATGAATAATACCAATTTAGAATATGACCTAACGTTGGTAACTAGATCCCCATGTGGACATTACTTTCTCAATAGAAGGTGGAGAGTCACAAATGTACAGGAAAGTGGTTGTCATCCCGTAAATGACAACTATCCATATACCAATCATCACAATCAGCCTCAAAATCATACCAAGCATGTATTTTTTGATTGTATTCATTCTTGAGACCCTCCATAAGAAATATCTCATGTATGTTATTCAATGAATCTTGAATACTATGAAAACTATCATTGAGGCTGTATGTGAGGTTGTTTGTTCAGGATGACACATGTGTGAGGCTTTCTCAGAGGCCATGTGCAAATGCATCCAATCTATCATCCAATTGGGCTTTGAATGATTCAAGCACCTATTTCAAGGTTTGAGATGAAAGAGCCATCCGAGCACCCTATGAACTCTTTGGTCCCCCAGCCCGGCCACAAAAAAACTCAAAAATAGACCCAATAAGTTTCTCGGTAAAATCGCTTTTTTCTGAAAAACCCTAAAACCTGCTGAACTTAATATGCTCATACTCTACCTTCATGGACTCCATTTTAGCTGATTTTTTTTAAATTAAGAAATTCTTGAGAAGAACTCAGATCGCTAATTCTATTTAAAATTTGGCCTCCAAATGCTACATGTAAATGTAAAAAATAAATCACTACGTCCTAAAACCCTGAAAAATTGCGATTTTAAAACCTCAATATCTCGATCTTCCTAACTGCTTTCGATGATTTTTTAACTTGGTGTTTTTCTGAGAGAAAATCAGATATACAATCATTTTCTACAAATTTTGAATATAAATATACTAAAAATCTCTGGAATGTCATGTCTCTTTTTCTCTTCTCCTCCTAAAAAAATTCACAAAATAAAAAATAGTTTCCCAATAACTGCCGCCAAGGAAAGTTTCTGATACCATCAAGTACCAAATACCTGAATACAAAAATATATCACAATAGATCCAAATATATCTGAATACAATCACTACACACCTATATACATGAAACCATATAGAAAAACCAAACTTTTATTATATCAAACCCTTGAGGTAGGGCAACACCCATACAATGGATCCTATGGAAGGGGACCATCATGTTCAATTGTCTCTTTGAGGGGGCATCCCCTATTGAGCTACTGCTCCAAATATAATATTTCTCATGTCCACATTGCTTGAACCCTTATATAGTGCTACCATCACCTAAGAACATTCTAGAGGAGGAACTTTCTAGAAGCAGAACCTCTAAGAAGTTCTCTTACATTTATTATATCTAACTACTATAATGAACCCATTTAACAATATAGTAGACCTAGTCCATCTTACATTGAATGACCTCCACTATTATCACTATGGGCCCTAAGCCCCCCCACTACCTCTCTAGCTACCTTACATTCCATCCCCTTATGAAAGTGTTGTCCTCAACGCTGATTACAACTATATACCTGTGGTCCCATATAATTGTGAATCGTAATGTCAGCGAAGATTGAAGAATCAAAAGTCCCATGTAGAAAGGGAAATCCACCATGTTGAAGTAGTCCAACACCATTGTAAGCACAGGTCCCATGTCCAAGTTCTCATGTAACCTCAGAATATTTTGGAACCCTAACCACCAAACTCCAAATGATGCTCCAAAGACTGACAATTGTCATGTGGATCCAAATAAATATAATCCTCAAAAATATGATCCACATAGTTGTAAAGGGTTGAGTATGAATTTGGAAGGAACAATGTCATTGTAGAATATGTAGGTTGAATGTTGGTAACTAGCTCCCGATGTGGGACATTGATTTTCTACGTATGTGGAGTAGAGTCATCAACAAAAGATGAGTGGTTGTCATCCCGTAAATGACAACTATCCATATATACCAATCATCACAATCATTTCAAAATCATACCAAGCATATATTTATCGATTATATTCATCCCTTATGTCCACCATAAGAAATATCTCATGCATGTTATCTAATGAATCTTGAATACTATGAAAACTATCATTGAGGATGTATGTGAGGTCAGTTCAGGAGACAACGTGTGATCGCTTGTGAGGCTATGTGCAAATTCATCCAATCTATCATCCAATTGGGATTTGAATGATTCAAGAATTTATTTCAATGTTTGAGATGAAATAGCCATCTGAGTACCCTAAGAACTCTTCGGTCACGCAAAAACTCAAAAAATAGACCCAATAAGTTTCGAAAGAAAATCGCGGCTTTTTCTGAAAAAAAAAAAAAAAAAAAAAAAAAAAATGCTCATAACTTCACTTCCGGACTCTGTTTTGTGTTTGGATTTTTTTAAATTGTGTGAAATTGTGAGAATAGCTCAGATCTATACTGGCTTTGGCAATTCACCTCAAATGCTACGAAATAAAAATAAAATCGCGCCGCCGTCCACAGAAAAACCCCTAAAAAATTGCAAATTTTAAAAACTCAATATCCGAACCTTCGACTCGCTTCGATTGATTTTTTTAACTTGGGTGTTTTTCTTTAGAGGAACCATATATCAAACCCTTTTCTACAAATTTTGAATATAAATATACTGAAAATGTCTAGAATGTCGCAGCCCTCTTTTCTTCTCCGAAAAAATTTTAAAAATAAAAATAGTTTCCCACAACTCCGCCAAGGAAAGTGCCTCGATACCAATTTGGTTAAGTACCAACACCTGAATACAAAATATATCACACAGATCCAAAATATATCTGAATACAATCACCACACACCTATATATGAAACCATATAGAAAACCACAACTTTATTATATCAAACCCTGAGGTAGGGCAACACCCATACAATGGGATTCCATGCCATTGTAAGGATCCTATCTGTTCACTTGTCTCTTCGAGGGAATCCTCTATTGAGCTACTAATCCAAATACAATATTTCTCTTCATATCCTCTTACATTTCTTGAACCCCTTTATATAGTGCTACCATCACCTAAGAACATTCTAGAGGAGGAACATTCTAGAAGCAGAACACTCTAAGAAGTCCTCTTACATTTATTATATCTAACTACCATAGTGGGTCTTATTTAATAAATATAGTGGACCTAGTCCACCTTACATTGAATGACCTCCACTATTATCACTACATTCGCCCCCCACTACCCTCTAGCTACCTTACATTTTTCATATCGCGAAATCCAGATTCGTGTGGATGATATTACTTGAAATCTCCAACTCTCGATCCCCGAAACTCCAACATTGATTGGAATCAACAGTCCAGATCTGATCTTGATCTAACGGCTGAGATTAAATCGTGATTTCGCATATCGCGATTTCGAGAGGTTAGGGAACATCGTTCCTTTGACTCTCCAGTCAGTGAACTGATGATCTATCCCCACGTGTCCTACCCATAAATGAACAGTCCTCCTTCTTTCAGAATTTTGTACGCCCACTTCTCCTTGTACTTTAAAGAGCATGTAGGTTCTCCTTGATCCAATGATGGTTGGGTCTTGTGCTTGGATCTAACGTCTGAGATCTGTCCTCCGCTTCAGTGCACTCTTCATGTCTACATTCAGATCTAACGACCCTCATTCTATCGAGAATTTGAAGGGGATCCAACAAACAGAAATTATTCTCAAACCTTATGGGCCTACCTCTTCAGCATGCTCTTATTTAGATCTGATGACCATCGAGAATTTAGGAAGAGATCCAACGAACACGGTTGTTGATCTTCCCCGATTATCACTGCACCCCTGATCATCGCTGTTGTACTCAAGCCATCATCACTACTGTACTTGCCATCAATGACAAGTATACGCTGCCTGTAAATCATGCCAACAATCCTCTGTACATTCTTCCTGTACTCATGCCATCTTTACTTATGCCCATTTGTTACATTCTTCCTGTACTTATGTCATTCGTTGTCTGTTAAATATTTTCTAACAGTTGGATCTCCACCGTTGAAATTTAACTTGTCTGTTTGGATTGAAATCTAAGCCTGAAATGAGATTCTCTGAATAGTTGCGTTATGTTCTTCTGAAGCTTACTGCTCATACAAAGGACTTGGTGGTCCTAGACGTACCCTGCACACACAAAAGTATTGGTGGACCTGTTTCACTCTCAATCAATGGAAAACATGATGACAAGTATTTCAAACCAAACCATGACATGCAATTACCCTTCAAGAAAACATAAACAATTTGTGCAAAGAATCAATAAAGAAATATAATGATAAAAAACCAAGTCATTTAGAGAGGGAAACTGACTTAACCTACCAGAAAAGGAATAATTTTGATGAAGGTATAAGGAAAAGAGGGAGGAGGGGTAGGGGTGCAAACTTAGGTCTCAACATTGGCTCCAACTTGGGATAACACTTCCATGTGAGGCTTAAGAACAACAAATCAATACCTTGTAATTATATAACTTGCCCCCACCTTCCTTCTCTTACCTTTGTTTCTGTCTCCCAACCATGTATATCTGCTACTGTCTCTCAGATGTGCATCTTATTGAACCTAAAACTGTAGATTTACCTCAGTGCCTCTATTGGGCTATGGGTTCTTTATTCACACACAAACTATCTAATCAACAACTACACCCTAGTTCCTTTGTTGGGCTATGCAGTCTCTTATTCAAACAAGCTGCTGAAACCAAACAATATGAGAACTGAAAAATTAATTTCTCGATCTGTGAGCTTATTGTCCTACTACCTACTCTATTAATCTGAAAACAAAATCAATCATGTGTGATTCCATTTCCAGTGAAACCAAGAAACCATTTGAATGGGAACCATAACTCTGTGCATGTCAGTGTTTAAAAAAATCCAAAGAGGATATAACAAATGCGACAAAAATTTAGTAGGAAACCTGCACTTACGGTTGCAAATGACGATCATGCTAAAACTTACAACCTTTGAGATCTTGGAAAAATAAGAATCCATCCAACTTGTTATTTGATCTTGAAACTCGTGAAAAGCTTCCAACTAGTTGAGAAGACAAGGTTGTTGTTGTATGAGATATACATTATTGATAAGATTATACTCCTCATGTTCTCCTTGAAACAACTCATTAATATCATATGCTTCATAATAAGAAGGATAAAGTAAATCCCCTTGAAACTATTGATAATTTTTTTGGACAAAAAACTCTTTGAAAGAATTAAAAACAACAAGATGGTCATAGAAATATGATGGCTGAAAATTTCTTTCTGTAGCTTCAAAATAAGAATCAACATGCTCAATAAAATTATCATTCTTCTTAAATATATATTCACAACTAACATCCATGTATTTATTACTATGACAAGAATACATTTGTTCAAATTCCTGACAACATTCATCATTTTCAGTTTTAAAAGAATGTTGAAAGTTGTCTTGTTGTATAACAAAATTGGAAGAAGATACAACTGATAATGAATCTTCTTCATCTTCCTAAATATTATCGTCCCCTTCATCTATACTGCTACAAGAATTAGTAATTGACTATTGAATATAAGATCCAAATTCTTCACAACAGTTTTCAAACAATAAATCAGTTGGATAAAACCTTTTACAATGTTCACTAAATGTTGCATGAGACTATTCCAGGGAAGATATGTTATCAGGAGGAAAGGATCGGTACCATTCACGAGCATCTCCCTCTAATGAGTACATGAACATATTCATTAATACATCCTCATGATGTATATCCAACTAATGTATGACCTCATGGAATTCAAGCATATGATCTGTAGGGTTATCATCTTTATTTTCTCTAAATCTTGGTAATTAATCACCCCACTCATCTATAGAAGGAAAATTATTTGGAAAATCAGGAGTAACAGAGAAATTAAAAGTAGAAAACCTTCGAGCCAAGATGGATTCCATCTGAAAATATGAATTCTTAAAATTGTGGAGTCTCGACTGGATTCTTTAACCATGGAGTCACCAGATGAATGATCTCAGTTTGAATGTGTATGATATTTGTTCACCATCAAAGGTCAGATCTGATCGTTGTTGTTCTCCCAGGGAAATATATTTCGTTAATGTCTCCAAACGATGTTGGTCCTAAAGTCTACACCTCTCTGCTAAAGGGAAGAGTTAGGCCACCTCAAGTTATGAATGGTTGGTTTTTTTGATTAATGGTTTAGTTGGAGGGTTGGTTTATCAAGACATCAGCATGGTTTAGTTGTCCAAATGAGATGGACGAGGTTCCTCCTTGGTTGGTGGAACACTAAGGATAGACAAGTGAGACAATAAAGGTAAGAAACAAAGAGAAACAACAAACCATTCAATGAACAATCTGTTGCTAGATGTTTAAGTCTTAAAATGTCATTTCAAGCATTAAACATGTACCAAAAACATAGTTATTCCCATAGGCTACAATAAAAAAAATACTTGTCAAAGCATAGCTTTTATCACATGTTGCATACTAATAAAGACAAGTTATACAGTAGTTGAAGAAAAATAAACGTACTTCGTACAAATCAAAATTGTATTCAAGATAAGAAATACATACAAATTTGGACACAAACACGCTGTCATCAATAGTATCTTCACCAGGTAGAGAGCTTTAATTCATGTGAAGAATCGATCCAACCAGTTTTTGTATTAATGTTTTTCTCCCAAAAACTGAACACTTTTAACATACAAATAATGCTTATTTATCACAGATGTGGAGGCCCTTGACCAGTGTGGAACTAAGGGTTCCTCTACACATCGGTTGTTAAACAACTTATTAACTTAACTAAAAAACATTGTTGGAATATGTTAATGAATACTCTGGACTTCACTTAGCAAAAAGGAGTGGTTCTTATCACACAAAAAAGACCACTTATTATGCTTTAAACTTAAAAGAGTCTTTAAATAAGAAATTGAAAACTGCTACTAGCAATGAAACTAGACTGATACATGCACTGGAATGAACTGAGATTTGACAGAAAATTACTAGAAGTGACAGAGCTATGTTTTGCATTGAGAACCGACATGCATGCACATTGTTGGAGGCCACTAGAGATAACTAAATATGTTGGCAGTGAAAGAATCAAATCATTTGGTGTTTTCTGGGAGTCTCTAATATTCTTTCTGCAACCTGGATTATAGTTTCCCCAATTCTGATTTGGCGTTGTAGGGTTGGGATTCTAGAACTTCTATTATGTACCCGTTGTCTATCGTCAAACTACTGCCAGATGGGAAATCTCATGAAGTCGAGTAGCTCGGTGCTCCCCGACAATGACGCCAGGAGATGTTGGTCCTAAATTCTGTGTAGAATATCCATATCTTCTAGAGGACTGTATTCATTAACCACCACTTATGCGAATTAAGCCAAGATTAAGACTTGAATCGTTAAATATTTCGAGAGTTTAGTACTGTGAACGCTGAGTTTGAGAATCTCCCAGAGTGATAATGCTTTAGAGTGATGTGGAAGTTTGGGACCCACTTTGGTTGTTCGGAGCTTCGACACTTTGGGGATTTGGAGAAATATTCTCTCTTTGAGAAGAAATCCCCCAAAGTGCCAATCTACTATAGTCATAACCATGTTTATCTTAATTAACCTAGGATTATCATTTAATCATTTGACATTTCGGGAATTTCTGAACTACAACTCTTTTGGAAACTGTGTTAAATCTCAATCAAAATATCCCAGAGGAAATTTCCCCGGAGTGACGTGGCGGTTGTGACATCATGACTGATGACATGTCATGAAAATAAGGGTGACACGTGTCACCTGGGATGGGGAAAATAGAGTGTTGAAAATGCTCGAAATGAGTGCCACCTGTCGGAAACAAATGGGTGCCACATGGCACCATGCATGAATTCTATGTTTCAACATAGATGAGTGCTGCGTGTCTCCATCTCCTCGGCTCTTTGGCTCTTCAAAAGTTTCTGAATGTAGAATATGGATATCTCCTAGACAACTGACTTCCCGGAGTGATGTGGTAGTTCAGGGCTCTGGCCGCTCGGGGCTCTGGTACCTCGAGGGTTTGTCATTTTCTTTAAGTAAAAACACGTGGATGGTCTATCCTATGGATATAACGTGGCAGTTTGATGTTTCATATCACTGAAGTGTCACAAAATTAATGGTGACACATGTCACTTGAAATAGTATAGATGACAGACCCAAATATACTTGAAATGAGTGCCACGTGTCGTGATATGATTGTTCCACATGTCATGATAGAAGAGTGATATGTGTTTTCATCTCTTCAACACGTCAGCTCTGACGTGGCACTGACATTTCAACATTCGAGAGTTTTTGAGTGTTGTGCTTGGAAATCCCTAGAGGACGATCGTCGAAGCAATGCTACAGTTCGGAGTTCGAGAGTTTTTGTCAAAAATGAGCTCAAGATTTTCAGGGCCGAAGTTGCGAAGTGACTTATGTGTGACTCTTGTGATTAAACCTCGAGGGAGTTATGGAATATCGAATGTGAGAGATTGGTTGATATGACGGTCTGTTGGATCTCCACCGTTGAAATTTAACCTGTTTGTTTGGCTTGAAATCTAAGCCAAGAATGAGCTGCTACAAATTGTTGTGTTCTGTTTTGTGGAAGCTTACTACACATACAAAGGACTTGGTAGTCTTGGACATACCCTGTGCACAAAAAATATTTTTTATACCTATTGCACGCTCAATCAATGGAAAACATGATGAAAAGTATTTCAAACCAAACCACGACATGCAATTATTCTTCAAGAAAACAGAAATAATTTGCGCAAAGAATCAATCAAGAAAGATAATGATAAAAAACCAAGTCATTTAGAGAGGGAAACCGACTTAACCAACCAGAAGAGGAATAATTTTGATGAAGGCATAGGGAAAAGAGGTAGGAGGGGAAGGGGTGCATACCTTGGTCTCAACACAAAAAACCATTCAATAGATGACAAAATGCATATTTTACTTGCACTAAGAATAATTATGAGAATACCGTGCAAGATCATCATAAAACCTCCAAGATTGATCCAAGTTGAAAAAAATAGCCTTAAACAAGAATTGTGCCTCACAATTTCAGCCAATAACCCTCAATAGGGCACAAATTTCAGATCTCTTGTCTTGGATCACAAGTTGTGGTGTGAAAATGAGAGTACTTTATGTTTATTTATACAAACATTTGACCTTTAATTATTTTTCAGGTAAAAAACAAGGTCGACCTGGCCAATTTACAACAAAATTCAATTTTGACATAATTAAATTCACTTTGCATCCTAAGACACCTCCAAGGGTGACATCATGCCCTTCTAGGGTGATGTTGAGGCCCATAGGTGGAATGTTGAGCTAGGAAATTGGGGCGCTTGGCCTCCAAAGAACTAAAATGATGCCCACATGTGCCACTAGGCTAAAAAATGCCTCCAAAATGAAACCCTATATCTATATGACGTCTAGTGTTGTCATGGTAACGTCCAGGGCCCTCAAGGGATAAATTCCATGTGGGAAGAGCAAGGTCCCCTGGGTCTAGATCTATCAGTGTGCCTCCAAAGGAAACATATTTTTTCTTCCCGGTGCAAGTATTCAATCTCTTCTTACCCCTGGTTGGGGTTTGAGCATCCATCTGTGGGATTTAAGCCCCCATGAAGGTTTGAGCTAATCATTCCCTCATGTGTAGTTGTCCACAAGGAAAGGTCCTACATCAACAACAAGTGCGCCCTCCAGGGTTTCATAAGTCACATGGATCATAGAATGTAAATCAGATCCAATAATTAAATTACCCAAACATGTGCATCAAACTCCCGTTAACCCAGACAAATGCTCAAAGACGTTATGCAATTTAACAAGTAAGGTTTAGAGAAGGTCTCGGGGTGTCCTATTGGGATAACCTCTCTTAAGTTTTGGGTGATTCCCAAGTGGTATCTAGTCCAAGTCATGTAAGTGTATGAGGTGGCATGGGGTGCATGTAATAACAGGGAAATGTAAAGTCTTACCTATGGCTTCCTTTGTAAAGGGCGAGCTGCACTTTGTCATAAATGCAATTGTTTCCTTGCACATTCATTTCCTTTTACTCTTAGATTTATTCTTTTGATATTTTGATCTTATACTTCAAGGGAAATCATTGAGGTCCATTGTCTTTGCTTGATGACTAGAGGTGACAACCTTATCCACAAAAAAATCATGGAAATGAGAAGGTTGGATCGTGAAGAGCCCCCTTTCTCTTAGCTATGCCACCAAGAGCCACTACCTTGGCTTGGTGACCAGATAGTTGGTAGTGTTATACCACTACATGCCCATGTTCATAATAGGTTGGCTTTTGATGATACCCCCTATCCATCAACTAATACATTGATTTTTTATGTTATCTTATGGGTCCCCTTTTCTTACTGAGAAGATATTCACGGCTTTCTCTAGGATCCATAGGTGAAACATCTCGAAGGTTTCAACATTGTATTTTAACTCTTTCCATCTACCTTCACCCTTTGGGCCTTTAGCTCCTTCTCGGGAGGTAAGGCACAACCCTTCCTAGTGTAGCCAATCCCAATGCCCAAACAAGGATAGGGGAGATTAAAGGAATAAATATGGAAAATGGTAAGTATCAAGGGAACATACGATGAATTTTCATAGATCCACCCAGTAGAAACCCATGATAGATCAACTTACCAGGGCACCATGTCACCCTTCCAGGTATGAATGAGGCAAAGTGAATAATTTCCAAGAAAATGTCATGAAATGAGGAAGGATTCAGTACAACATATTTAGGTGCTTCAAAAATCAGAGTGATACATACCATGATACTCATACTCATTACCTCATGGAGCAAGACTCACCACTACTTTAGCACTAGGTTGGCGAGATGTATATTGCTGCCAGTGACAAGTGGAATGCACTTAAGAAAAGAGGGGCCTTCCAGGGCCATGCTCAAGTCATCTTGATCTCAGTACTCCATGTCTAGGAACTATGGGCCTCGAGACGTGATCTCTTTAGTTATCCCTAGGTTAGGCGATAACATGACCATCGCTCCTCCTGTCTGCATGCCTCTATAATCTTGAAGTATTATCTCTCTCTGTCTTCATGCCTTTATATATTTATCCCCCTTTGACATCAATGGAAAAGGGTAATACTCTTAGGGGATGATCCCTCTGTGTGCAAGCCTCTTCTTTCTCTTCATGGTTCTTCCTCGTGTAAATCTCTAATGTATACGAAAAACATTCAAATTTTTCTTCACTTAGATTCTTCATGTCCCCATATTTTCTCCCCCTATATTACTGTGCCTGAAGTTGTGTGAATCGTTTTGGGGTAGAAACTACTCCAAGTTTTTGTCGCAGATACTAAAATTTTTCCCTTGCAAGAGGTTTGGTGAAGATATCTGCAATCTACTCTTTTGTCCCGACATACTCTAGCTTGATATCCTTCTTTGTAGATTGTTCCCATAGAAAGTCATACTTGATCGAAATATGTTTCATATTAAAATGCACCACTGGATTCTTTGAGATACTTATAACACTATTGTTGTCACAAAATATTGAAATGGGCTCATGATATTGTACTTGTATATCCTGTAAAGTTTTCTTCATCCAAAGCACCTGGGTACAACATGAAGATACTGCAATGTATTCTTCTTTCATTTTGGAAAAATATACTGATAATTGTTTCTTGGTTAACCATGATACCAAAAAATGACCTAAGTAGATGATCCAAGTGGATATCTGTGTCCACCCACCTATTCCACGGGCTCGAAAAACAATTTTCCATCTTGGTAGTTTTTTGACAGTTTTTCGGGTTCCAAACTTTCAAGGCCATTTTGAGGCCCTAAACAACATTTTTTTGAGGATTTGTGGCCTAGGTGGTTGTCTAAGGCATTAACTTGGGCCAGTCGAATATCGTTCTTCTTAGTTATACCTTTCCAACGGTGTATCGATCACCCCAAACAGAGATTGTATGCAAAATTTACGCCCCCGGGAAGTTGACGTATCAACTACACATACCGAGGCCCGCAAAACTTTTTGATTTTCATCGTATGGGGTTAGGGTTTTGGATTTTACTTATGTTAAAAATTCCTTTGGATCCTCATTGTAACAATAAACTTCTTGCAAATGCGAGTAGTTGTCACATCTCTTATCAGAGATAAGCTGCCACCATTCTAGCGAGTCTTTCACTCTATATTTTTACAGTCTCTGTACATTTATTTCATTAATTCAAATCATGTATTATTGTATATTTGTGTTTATGGTTGCATCTATGATACATTTGTGTTATATTATTGTATATAAGCGATATCTCTATTCATTTATTTATTATATCTCCACTCTCATTTTCTGCCGAAAATAATCTGGATTAGTGGTATCAAAGCAGGTTGCTCTTGATCGTTTTTCAGTTCGTGTCGCCGACGAGTTCTGAGTGTATCAAGTTCAGTCTCGAGTTTTTATCTCTTGAGAAAAATCACTCTTGCACGACTAAGAAACCCTCCATGTGGGAAGAAAAGAAAAAATACGGAACAAAAGATTCTATCAATCTGTTGCTTGAGCAAGCTCTCACACGACAAAGGGACGAAATGATGGAGAATTTTTCCCACATCCTTCAACACTTGTCGATAGAAGCAAGAAGATATTTATCAAGCGACCACTTTGGAGGCACCTCTCCCTTCAAGGTACAAGTTTATTTTGACATTCTCATATTTGAAGGTCATATAGATGAAGATGCCCTAGAAAAATGGTTAAATCTGCTAGAAGATTATTTCTTTGTTCATAATTTCTCTGAGAGGGAAAATATCACCTTTGCACTCCTTAAGGCTCCGCCCCATGTCAAACATTGGTAGGAAACTTTCTGGGAGAAAAGTTCCATAGAGGAGTCTGGAATATGTGGGGTCGAACCCACATGGGATTTTTTTGTGGATGTGGTAAATGAATAATATTACCCTATTGGAAACTATGAAGACCAATACATGAGATGGAACAAACTATGGCAAGAGAGGGGACAAGTAGTGTCAGAGTTCACCAATACCTTCCATACTTTGCACACCAAGCTGGGTATCAAATACTTCGAGAGACATTTGGTTCTAAAATACAACGAGGCTCTACAAAGATACATCCAAATTGAAATGCATTCTCTAAGTATCTCATCACTCAGTGCTGCGTATCGATATTTTGTTAAAATCGAGAAAACATTTAGGCACCAGAACAAACAGTAGTTTGGATCTGCAAATCTGCAACAACCAAAGTATGAGAAAGTCGACCCTAACAAACAACTTCCTGAAAACTATTCTAAGCCACCTAAAAAGAAGGGTCATGGAAAGACGAAGAAGGACACCGAAAAATGTTGTGATTTCCACAAAATCCCCTGGCACAACACCGATGAATGTCGCTCAAAAGTTTGATTGGTGGTCGATATCAAAGACAAGGATCTGAACCCTAATTCGGAATATGATTATGAAAATACCGGTAAAAGACAGATCATCGATGCAGACCCCACTGCTATTGTCATGACCGCACCAATTCAACCAGAAGAACCAATGTATCCTAAAGAGGGGGAGTTTCTTTTTCATTCACATATGTGGGTGAAGGGGACCCCGCTACATTTTATTGTTGATAGTGGAAGCCAGAAGAACCTCATCTCAGTAGAGGTCATCAAACAATTGGGATTGTCAACAACACCACACCTGCAACCATACAACATAGGGTGGCTTCGCCAGGGACAAGATCTTCTTGTTAGCCAACAATGTCGATTGTCATACGACATCCAACCCTTCAAGGATGAGGTATTATGTGATGTTTCCCCACTGGATGTCTTTGATGTTCTCTTGGGCTAGCCATATATGTGGAAACTCCATGTTGTTTATGAGTCTCGACCCTGCAGTGTCATTGTTTCTCTAGGGCGTCATCTCTACAAAATTCCAGAGGTAGTTCTGACTATTGTTCCACCTAAACAGTGTCACAAGGTAGTATATCGTACTAAAAAATTTAGCTTCTTCAAAATCTATTCGAAAGGTGAACAAAAGGATACTGCAACCACTACAGTCTTAGAACAAGCACCTTCTATCCAACGAAAGCAGGTTGAAAAGACTACAACAAAGCACAAATATTCCTTCTGCACACAAACATCTCATGTAACTTAACTGGTTGAACAGATTCAACTCCGCCAACAACAGGTTCTTGATAGCCTTCCATAAAACAAGCATTGCGACATCTCCAGCAAGGCAAGCAACTCACCAAAATTCAAATTCAGCAAACGCTTCCCCCTCTCCCCCGGGAACTCAATGCAATGGATACCATTTCTTCCTAAGGAGGGAGGATTAATCTAGATGGATATCGGTGGACACCCACCTATTCAATGGGCTCGATTTTTTTTTTTTCCATCTTAGCAGTTTTTCGACAGTTTTTCAGGTTCCAAACTTTTGGGGCCATTTGAAGGCGCTAAATGACGTTTTTTGGGGATTTAGGGCCCAAGTGACTTCATAAAGAAATAACCTAAGCCAGTTGAAAATCCTTCCTCTTGATTAGACCTTACCAACAGTGTATCGAGCGCCCCAAACGAAGATCATATTCAAAAGTTACGCCCCCGAGAAGTTGATGAATCGGCTACTCGCATCGAGGCCCACAAACCTTTTGGATTTTCATCTTCCGGGGTTAGGGTTTTGGATTTTACTAATGTTAAAAAGGAATTTGGAGCATCATTGTAACAATTATCTTCTTGCGAATGCAACTAGCTGTCACATCTCTTCTCATAGATAAGTTGCCACCATTCTAGCAAGTCTTTCACTCTATATTTTTACAGTCTCTTTACATTTCTTTCATTAATAGAAATCATGTATTAATATATCTTTGTGTTTATGGTTGCATATCTGATACATTTATGCTACATTATTGGATATCTGTGATATCTTTGTACATTTTTTTATTATATTTCCGCTCTCATTTCGTGGCAAAAGTAATCTGGATCAGTAGAAGGCTACTCCACTTGTACTTCTTCTATCGTCAATGCTACCTACCCAATATGCATTTGTGTAGGTGACCAAAGATAGATCATTCCCTTTTGGATACCATAATCCAAAATATTATGTTTCCTTGAGATATCTGAATATTCTCTTTACTTCCATAACATGTGTTTTTTTCGGTCTTGCTTGAAATATCACAACTTGTCCCAGTTCTTGAATCACATCCGGTCTCGATGCTATCACATAGAGTAAGTTTCCAGTCATTGATATGTAGAGTCTATGATCTGCATTCTTAGAATCATCATCATTTCTTAACTTGCAACTAGTCTATGTAGGAGTACTCACTGGTTTCCAATCTTCCATTCCAAACTTATTTAACATTTCTTTGATATACTTGGTCTGAGAGATGAAAATACCTTTATCACGTTGACATATATGTAGTTCCAAAAAGAAGTTTAAATCACAAATCAAGGACATGTCAAACTTGTTAATCTGGATTTTATGATCAAAACGAAATAAATACAGAGTATTAACAGGTGCTTAACACAAGATAACAAAGATACAGTAAAATTGGTTTTCTATTCAAACAAAATAAGCTGAAACTATAAAATGTAGCGGAAACAAGCTTGCTAGAATGGTGGCGGCTTATCTATGAGAAGAGACGTGACACCAGCGTGCATTCGCAATAAGAAGGTTACAATGAGGCTCTGAAGGCCTTTTTAAAATAATCAATAATTCCCAAAACCCCTAGAAATCCAAAAACCTAACCCTAGGAGATGAAGCGCCAAAAGTCATGTGGGCCTCGTTTGGGTAAGTTAGTACATCAACTTCCCAGGGTCGTAACTTTTGCATACAATCTCTGTTTTAGGTGTGTGATAGATCATTGGAAAGGTACTATCGAGGAGATTAATTTTGGGGGCTCAATCATGCTTCTAGTTATCATTGAGGAGCTCAATCCTAAAAAACCTTAATTTAGGCCCTCAAAATGGCCCCAAAAGTTAAAGCTGCTAAAAATAGTAAATTTCCAAAGTTGTCAGAAAACTTTTTTGAGTTAGTTGGAAAAGGTGGGTGGCCATTGATATCCATTTGGATCAATCCTACCTCATTAGGAAGAAATATTATCCATTTCATTGAGTTCCCCCATCAGATGAGGAAATTTCTGCTGAATTTGGCCCCGGGTGAGCCACTTGCATTGGTGTAGGAGCTGCCCTGCTTTGACGACTCGATAAAGATGGATCCTTTTTGTCAAGTTCCCTTGATCTGTCTGTCCACAATATGATCATTGGATACCTGGTGTATGAAGTCAGGGTTGATCTCTGTTGGTTTCATTTGTTCTGTTACTTCTGAGGTGTCCAATAATGGTGGGAAATAAGGGCGAAGGATTTCCATGTTGAACACTAGGTGCAGACCAAGGAAAGGAGGAATGTTGAGCTCAAAAGAATTATCCCCTGGGCCTTGGTGATAGTGTACGAACCATAATGGAGTGGGCAAGGCTTCCGATGGGGTCCTGTAAGGCGTTCGTTCTGCAAGTGCAACCAAACTTTATCGCCCACCTGAAACTTATGCGGCACCCGATGTTGATCATGGCGTTGTTTGTACTTGTCATTGGACTTATGTAGGATATCCTGAACCTGCTGGCGGATGTCCTGGATCTGCTCAATGAACCAGGTGGCTTTGTCAGCTTCAGTTGGATCAGGAGATGAGTTGGTCGAGGTGACTGCAAGGGGAAGTGAAACATCTATCGGACCCAATGGTTGGAATCCTAACCCAACTTGAAAGAGGCTGTGGTCGGTTGAGCTATGCAAGGATCGGTTGTAGCTATGTTGGACATAGGGAATGCTCTCATCCCATGTGCGAGGGTGCTTTGAATTATACATGTCAAGGATATGCACAATCATTTGATTTACAACCTCGGTTTGGCCATCTGTCTGGGGGTGAAAGGTCGTGGATTTGGTGAGCTTGGTGTCCAGCAGTGACTAGAGGCTCGACCAAAATTTGTTGAGAAATCGACTATCCCGATCTGAGACAATGGTTTGTGGGATTCCAAAATGTACCCATAATCATTCAGAGAAGAGCTTGGCAGTGGCCTCTACTGTGATGCTCTTCTTGCAGGCAACTAGAATCGCCATCGTACAAAAGCGATCAACAACCACAAAACACAGTCGTTTCCCTACTTGGTGGACAGGAGGCCCGACATGTAGTCCATTGAGATGGATTCCCATGGCCTGTCAGGAGTAGGAAGAGGGGTGTACATGCCCTATTTCTTAGTGGTTGGTTGGCAATAGCACAGGCAGTGTAAGACCTTATATACTTGTTGACCTCCTATTGAATTTTCGGCTATTAGAAATGTTTTTGTAGAATCGCCACTGTCTTTTTGACACCGAAGTGTCCTTCCACCTGACTGTAGTGAGCTTCCTAGATCAGTTTCTCTCACTCACTTGATGGAACATAGATATGGCCCAGATGACACAACAACCCATCATGAAGATGGAAATTATCGACAACTACATTTGTACCCAACATTTGGTAGGTGGTGGTGATGTTAGGGTCTGTCTCATAGAGTTGGGGCCATCCAGATGTCTCATGGCCACAAGAGTCTAGCACTTTGGTGAGTGTTGTGACTGGCTGTCTGCTGAGGAAATCAATGACGTGATTGGTGCTTCCTGTTTTATACTTGATGTTGAGGTGGAATTATTGCAAGTATGTGGACTAATTTTGATGGCGGTCAATCTGCAATTTTCCCTGTGTCTGCATGAACTGTAGTGGCTTATGATCAATGTGTATGACTGTCTCCTTTGCAAGAATGTAATGTCTCCACTGGCGGCATGCGTGCAAAATGGAGTACATTTATTTGCTGTAAGTAGGGTACTTAGGGACAGTATCTGACAGTGTCTCACTATGATAGGCCACGGGGTGGTCGTGCTGAGTGAGAACGACACCCACAACATAGTCTGAATCATCTGTATCGATCTCAAAGGGATGTTGCAAGTATGGTAGTGAAAGTACTGTGGCTGAACACAAGCGCTGCTTCAAATCATTGAACGCTTGTTCTTTTGACCGACCCCATGCAAATTTTTCCTTACCACCACCCCTTTTTATTTGGCTAAGGGCCCATGCAATATGGGAGAAACCCAACACGAACCTGCAGTAGAAATTGCCAAGGCCCAAGAAGCTCTGAATCTCAGTGAGTGTTGTTGGGGCTGGCCAGTCATGGATGAATTGGATCTTGGCTAGATCCACATGTACGCCATGTTGATCAATGATGTAGCCTAGGTAACGGAACCTGTCCATGCTGAAGGAGCATTTTTCCAAGTTGGYGTATAGCTTGTGCTGTCGTAAGGTGTGAAGAACCTACTGAATATGTTGCAAGTGTTCGGCCCAATTCTTGCTGTAAATTAGAATGTCATCCAGATACACCACTACAAAAGTATTGGTGAATGGTCACAGGATATCGTCCATCATCCTCATGAAAGTTGTTGGATCATTTGTCAAACCAAAGGGCATGACCAAAATTCATGAGCGCCTCTTCCATGACCAAAAGGAGATGAGCGCCTCTTCCATTCACAAATGTGGGTAAAAGGCACCCCACTACACTTCATCATTGATAGTGGTATCCTGAAGAACCTCATATCAACATAGGTCGTCAAGTGGCTGGCCCTGCCAACAACGTCGCACCCACAATCGTACACCTTTGGATGGCTCCGCCAAGGAAGCGATCTCTGCGTAAGCCAATATTGTTGACTGTCGTATGGCATCAAGCCCTTCAAAATTCACCAGGTTGGAGCTTGGTGGTAGCAATGGTGCCACTGGGTTCCATGTCAATGATCCATCTTCCCCTTTCTGGTTCTAGCTCAGAGTCAGAATCTGCATCTGATTCAGAGGGTTTCACTTCGGCCACCAATCACTGCTTTGAGCGACAGTTAGCAGTGTTATGCAAAGGGCTCTTATGGAAGTCACACCACTTCCCGGTATCTTTCTTTGTCTTTTTGGTGTCCTTCTTTTCTTGCAGCTTGGACTGGTTTTCCTGATACTGCCCATCTTTGCTCTATTCTTTGTTCAGTGGGGTGGGGTCGCCTTTCGTGGCTTTTGTTGTGAGGGGTTCCTAGGCCCAAATTTTTGCATCTTTTGTTTGAGCTTATGCTCGATTTTGATGACATATCGGTAGGTCGTTCCTAAGGATGAGATGTCCAGAAATTCCATTTCAGTCTAGATGTATCTATGTAGAGCACCGTGATACTTGAGGACCATATGTCACTTTGAATCTTTGATACCCAACTTGCTGCGTAAGGTATGGAAGATATTTGTGAAATCTGGCACTGCTTGGTCTTTTTCTTGCCGCAGTGTGGTCCATTTGGTATACAAGTTGTCATAACTTCCGAAAGGGTAGTATTGTTCCTTAATAGCATCCCTGAAGGATTCCCAGGTGGTCGTGACTGAAAATAATGAGGTTTCCTTTGTTTCCTTTTTCTCACAGAAAGTTTCCCACATATCTTTGACATGGGGAATGACTTTGAGGAGTGAAAAAGTAATCTTTTCTCTATTCGAAAAGTTATGGATAGAAAAAGAACCTTCTAGTAGATTCAACCACTTGTCTACAACATCTACATTTATATGACCTTCAAATATAGAAATATTGAAGTTTATTTTCACCTTGAAGGGGGCGACACCTCCGTTTGAGGAAGATGTGTCATCTTTTGGTAGTCACTGAAGGATTTGCGCGAAACTATCCATCATCTCGTTCCTCTGTTGCATGAGGGCTTCCTCAATCTACAGTTTGAAAGGATATCCTATCCCATCATATTTATTTTCTCCTACCATGGGAGGTCGCTTGGGCATGCGAGATCTTCTTTCCTCAAGAGAAACAAGCTCGAGACCCAACTCTTTGTACTCTGACCTCGTTGGGGACATGCATTAAGACGACAAGGAGCAGACCACTCTGATACCACTAATCCATATTTTTTGAGTAGAACAAAATGAATAAATATTATTAATAGGTGCTTAACACAAAATAATAGAGATATAGTAAAAATGGTTTTCTATTCAATAACAAAATAAGTTGAAACTGTAAAATGAAGCGGAAACAAGCTTGTTGGAATTGTGGTGGCTTATCTCTGAGAAGAGATGTGACAACAATGCGCATTCACAATAAGAAGGTTACAATGAGGCTATGAAGGAATTTTTACAATAAGAAAGAATTCCCCAAACCACTAGACATCCAAAAACCTAACCCTAGGAGATGAAGCACCAAAATTCATGTGGGCCCCGTTTGGGTAAGTTAGTACATCAACTTCCTGGGGTCGTAACTTTTGCATACGATCTCTGTTTTAGGCGTGTGATAGCCCGTTGGAAAGGTATCATCGAGGAGATTAATTTTGTTTGCTCAATATTCCATCAACTATAATTGAAGATATTGACCCCAAAAAACATTGATTAAGGCCCTCAAAATGGCCCCGGAAGTTAAAACTGCTAAAAATAGTAAATTGCCAAAATTGTCAGAAAATTGTTTTGAGCTAGTTGGAAAAGGTGGGTGGCCACCAATATCCATCTGGATCACTTGTTCTGCATTCCTTTGGAAAATTTTTTAATCTTCTTATCATCATCACTTCTGAAGATAATGTCATCTACATAGACTTCAATTATCAATATATTGTCTCAATCCTCTTTTATGTAGCGATTTCTATATGCATTACCCTTCCTAGATCCTTTTTTTGTAGATACCTATCCAATATTGAATACCATGCTTTAGGGGATTACTTGAGTCCATATAATGCTTTCTTCAATCTGTAAACATAATCTTCCTTTTCTGTTAGTCGAAATCCTTCTGCTTGTTCAATGTATACTTATTCTTCTAACTATCCATCTAGAAATGCTCACTTTACATCCATATGATACACCTTCATATTTTTGGAACAAGTGTAAGCTAGGATTAACCTAATTGCTTCCAATATGGCAACTAGGGAAAGGGTCTCCTCAAAATCTATACCTTCAACTTGAGTGTATCCTTTGCATACTAATCTTGTGATGTTCCTTGTAACATGTCCATCCTCATTCAATTTGTTTTTGAAGACCCATTTTGTACCAATCACATTATTGTTTTGCATCCTTGGAACCATTTCCAATGTGTCATTCTTCTCTATGTGATCCAATTCTTGATCTATTTCCTTGATCCAATTTTCATGTTTGTTGTATTCTTCGAAACTACTTGGCTCAATTGTGGATAACAGTGCTAGGTGTTGTTGTTCTGGTGAACGTATTCTTCTTCAGGTTTCAACTCCTTCATAATTATTTACAATAATCTATTTTGGTGGATGATTTTGTTGCACTCGTCTACTAGGTGTCTTTGGAGGTACCCGAATATCTCTCTTCATCTTCCTCTTACTCTGCTTCTGGATTCTCTTTTTCTTCTTCTTCATTTAAATCCTCTTCATGATATTTTTTCACTAAATATTTACTTCCTTATTTTATCTTTCGTCCATCTGTCTCATCAATCGTCACATTGACGATTTCCATTATTTTGTTGAGTCTTATATTAAATCATTTGTATGCTTTTATTTTTCTTGAGTACCTAACCAATATTCCTTTATCAAGTCGAGAGTCAAATTTTCCAAGCTTGCCATATTCTCTTTTGATGTAGCATTTTTTTCCAAACACTCTGAAATACTTCACATTTGTTGGTCTTCCTTTCCATAGCTTGTAGGGACTCTTATCATTGTTATTTATGAGCATTACCCTATTCTGGATGAATTTTTTTTTTATGTACTTCTTACACTAAAAAAATTTCTTTAAACTTGGAATATTTCAACATGGTTCTGGCCATTTCCTGTATTGTTCTATTCTTCCTTTCGTCAACTCCATTTTGTTGACGTTTCCTAGCTACTGAGAACTGTCTCTTTATCCCATGTTCACTTCAGAAATCCATGAATTCCTTTGATGTAAATTCTCCCCCATCGTATGATCGCAAACACTTGATTTTCGATTCTTTCTCAGTTTCAACTGTTTACTTGTATATCTTGAAGTATTCAAATGCTTCTGACTTATTTCTGAGAAATAAAATTGTAGTCATTCTTGTGTATTCATTGACTAGTAGCATAAAATATTGTTTACCATTAAATCCCTTTGCTGTCGTTGGTCCACATAGATTAGTATGTAGAATTTCTTGTGGTTTAGTTGTGGATTATTCTTTTGATTTGAACTTGGACCTGGTTTTTTTTCCCTATAGACAATGATTTCATGGAGTATTTCCTGGCTTCGAGATCTCAAGCATTAATCTTACTTCTTCTTTTTTGTTGATTTTGACAAGATTATCAAAATTTGTGTGGCCCATTCTTCTATTCCAGAGCCAACTTTCACCTTCCTTTCCTAAGAAACATATTTATTTTCCAATCTCATTCAGTGCATATATGTGGATTGGAGTTCTTATAGTTTTGGCCACCAACTTTCCTGTTCATTCTTTTGTTATTTTGCATTTTTCTGAGTCAAACATAAGTTTGTGTCCTTGATCACACATTTGACACACACTTAGTATATTGTGCTTCATGTATTCAACCAACAGAACATTTTTTGCCTTGGCATCCTTGCTTCTAAGCTTGACAATACCTCTTCCTATAATTCTAGTTGAGTTGTCATTTCTAAACAAAATTGATCCATATCTTTCCTTTTTTAGAGCTAGAAATTTGTCCTTATCACCTCTCATATGCTTTGAGCAACCACTGTCAACATATCATCCAAGTTTCTTTTGTTGAGCTTGTAGAGAAAGCATGCATTCTTCAGTGTTGAATTGATCCTCCTTTCTTATCTATATCCTTTGTGGTTCATGCTTATGAATGTTAATATTTTGTCTTGATTCTCTTAGAGGAACAGTCAGTCTACAATCCTTGGTCATGTGACCAAAGTTGTTGCATTTGTAGCATTCCAATTCCTCACTCAAAGATTCAAATATGTTGTAGTTTCTTCTCTATGCTTCATGAGGCCTTCTTGTATAACCATTTCCTGTGTAGCCTTCATAGTTTCTTCTGTTCTAAACATTGTCTCTACAATTCACAACTTTGTGCCGAAAATTCTTACATGAATAACATAAATCAAGAAAAAATGTTTGATACCTAGGGTTGGAGGATCTTCTGAATGGTGTTGCTCTTCTGAATCCGTATTCTCCTTGAGGTCTTTCGATTACTAGTTGCTAATGATTATGAATTCTGAATCTTTTGGGTGGTGTATATCTGTAATCTTCTTCTTGTAACTTCATGCCTTCTTCCTTCTTAGGAGATCATCTGACTCATAACTATTTTGTTCTTCGTCTTGTTCTGTTGTCTTAGAGCTTGAATCTTTCTCTTTTTGGTTGTATCCTATTTGTCATAGTATGGACTTTGACTACTAATGATCTCATCCAATATTTTGGTGTTGTTTTGTTGCATGTCCTTCTTCTGAAGATATTTTCTTAGAGTGACTAATTATTTTTTTTTATTTGATTAAAATACTATGGTAATGAATTATCAATATTTTTCTTAATGGGGAAATAAAAAAATGTTTTTTCTTGGGTAAATAGTGATGCATACAATGAAAACAAATTACCATACAATACTACAATATTAGTTGCATTCATAGAAAATATTTGGTAAACCAAATAATGCAAACTTCAAATGTCAACCATTATCACAATGAAAAGTTAACCATACATATTCAATAACACAATTTCACTAAAACTCTTTAATCACAAAGAAAAAAAAAACCACAAACATTCAACAAGAAAATTATACAAAAACTATTATGTTGTCCAAAACATAAAAATCATAAAACACTTTCAAAACCTACCTTTAATCTAATGAATTAAAGACCAATGGCCACTATTCACATTATAAACCATAAAAATAACTTAATTCCAATAACTTAAAAACCCTTCCACCACAACCAAATTTTCAAAAAACCAAACCTAGAAGACCAAGCAAAAGACAACAAATTCGAATCCACTACCCTCGTCACCACCACAATAAGTACCAAGTTTGGCAATTGTTTTCCTAATTGAGAGAAAACAAAAGGTCCATTTCATTTGAGAGGATGGATATATGTGCAATGAAAACAACTTTATTTATCAATATTAGTTGGATTTATAAATAAAACACTCATTTAATCCAACAAAACAAACTTAAAGTGCTAAGCTCCATCACAAATATAAATATGAACCACATACATTTAGTGACGTAGTTTCATGGAAAAAACCTAGGTCACACAGAAAAATTAACCACAAACAATCAACAACACAGTTGCATGGAAGCTATCATGCTGACTAAAGTATCAATATGAAAGCCTACATATATTCAAACACAGTAATGGCCACTACTTTTACCGAACACAGTGATGGCCCGAACACAGTGATGGCCACTATTTTTACCGTAAACCACTTGAAGAAGCCATGGCCACTATTTTTACCGAACACAGTGATGGCGCCAAATTCCAATAAATTAGAAGCTCGTGCTTGATGAAAGGCCAATCCCAAAACAACAGGCAAAAGTCCGAACCCTACTAGATTATTTATACATCCGTCTGGTATGCACCCAGTTTTCAACATTCTGAGGAAACGTGCTTCTTACGTGTTGACTTCGACTTCTGATATTCTGCTTATTTCTACACTACCAATAGTCATAGTCATATACACCGTATTAGGAAGCTCTACTGATATTTATACTTCAAATACTTTGTCCAAATTTATGTGGAAGAAATTTCCCGAAATACAATTCTCCCGTTCATATTCATGAATTGCAGGGTATATTGGTTATTGTGTCAGCTAGCTACATTGATTCCATGCTCACGAAGCCGTTACTTTCACGAAAACGGCTGCTATTAACCTCGACGACTTTGCCATGGCCTTAATTCTAATTCTACACCAGACTTATTCACTAACATTCAATGATTGACTGGGAACGGCATCCTTATCTCCATTGCAGATTTCAACATTCAACCCGCATGAAACAAAATTACAATCGATGTCTGTTATATGACTGAATCTGCAAAAGTTAATGTTAAAAACTAATTTAAATTAAATTATTTGACGTTAATTTTAAAAACTAATTTAAACGATTAAGTTGATTCGTTCAGTTTAATAGAATTTATTGAAATATTTAACACTGCCTACGATTCAATGTCGCCCATTCTGTTGCCTAGGGGATCATTTTTGTATTTCATCTCTCTGGATGGAACTATNACTTCAAATACTTTGTCCAAATTTATGTGGAAGAAATTTCCCGAAATACAATTCTCCCGTTCATATTCATGAATTGCAGGGTATATTGGTTATTGTGTCAGCTAGCTACATTGATTCCATGCTCACGAAGCCGTTACTTTCACGAAAACGGCTGCTATTAACCTCGACGACTTTGCCATGGCCTTAATTCTAATTCTACACCAGACTTATTCACTAACATTCAATGATTGACTGGGAACGGCATCCTTATCTCCATTGCAGATTTCAACATTCAACCCGCATGAAACAAAATTACAATCGATGTCTGTTATATGACTGAATCTGCAAAAGTTAATGTTAAAAACTAATTTAAATTAAATTATTTGACGTTAATTTTAAAAACTAATTTAAACGATTAAGTTGATTCGTTCAGTTTAATAGAATTTATTGAAATATTTAACACTGCCTACGATTCAATGTCGCCCATTCTGTTGCCTAGGGGATCATTTTTGTATTTCATCTCTCTGGATGGAACTATTTGTTCTTCGCCTTCTTCCTTCCCTGCCTCAACACCTCTTCTTCTTTATCCTTATCCTTACTGCCTGCTGTGCCTCTCTAATCCCTTGCTGCTTAAGCTTGAACCTGCAATATCAGTATTGCCAAAATCATAGTAAATGTGGGACTATGGGGAGATTGCTTCGTCATAGGCAATTTGCTGGTCAAATTTCATCTATGCGTACTTAGACTTTCACATTATGTTATCGTCTTCTTCTGTCGTGCGGATCGTCCAAACGAGATTTTGAGTTTGAAGACTTATTTGATATGTAATCATAACAATGACCATTTAAGTTATCAGTCATAAATTTTAGTTAGTAAGTTGTAGGTGGCAGGCCGTGGTTTACAGGTAAACAATGAGGGTTAAACTCATGCTATACTTGTAATAAATTGGTAACAAATTTTAGTTAGTAAGTTGTAAGTGGCACGCTGTGGTAATAAATTTCCATCGAGCCCTCTTAGGCCTGATTTCATCGCTTGTAGCTACAGATACAACTATTTGAAGTTGGTATGAGAAATTTTCCCCCAAATTTGTGATTTTTTTTTTCACATTTTATGATGTCTTCTATCATTTGTTTGGTTTGGCGACCTATACCACTATGTTCTTCTATTCGATACATTTCCAAGAAGTTGTCATGGGCCTCATTCTCATACCTGTAGAAAAAGTTATATCTGTTTAAAAATCATCACTCAACAGTCATTGATCAAGCCGATGGGTTAATCTGTACCATTGATTATTGAGCCTGCAAAAGAAAAATTGCATTGCATAAGAGATCCACACTAAAAAATGAAATGGATTAGCCCTTATGGATAGTTGGAAATTTCAGGGATGATTTTAGGGGCTAAATTCCGCTCATGGGCGAATTTTCCATGAATTTTTCAAAAACAAGATTCGCTATTTTAAAAAAGATTCACCCAAATTCTATGGGATAAAATTATTTTACCTTAAAAATCATCAAAATTTTATAAAAACTATATAAAATCCTTAGAAATTTGAATATTTTTACAAAAATATCGCTAACCATTTATAGTTGACATATGAAGGATTAGTAAGATTCACCAAGGTTTCTACATTTTAAAATAAATTTCCATCCTTAAAATCATCCCTAGTTGGAATAGAATCTGGGTGGCATTGGACCCACAACTTATAGCATAATTTTCTCTAATTTCCCCTTTTTAAACATTTGGAAAATAATTAAAAATCAAATCAAATCAAAAAATAAAATTAAAATTAAAAATAACAAAATTGTTTAAGTTATTTCACATTTATTTACAACTATTAATAAAATTAACAAAAATGGTTTATCTTAATCTTATCTAAAAAATTAAAGAAAAATAAACTAATCACCCCAGTAATGAATTTTGTTTTTGTTTTTGTTTTTGAACTTGTGACCTTCAAGAAAGAAACATATGTTTTTAACCATTGAGCCCATTAAGGTTTGTTGTTTATCTTGTTTGCCAGAAATTATAAATTCATGAAAAAACAAAAATCAAAATAAATAAATTAATTAATTAATAATAAAAATAAATTAACAAAAATAAAATATATATGTATATAAATGAAATAAATAAATAAATAATTATGAAATAAAATAAAAACAAAAATAAAAAAAAACCACATAACACTTCGTTGGAGCGATAGTCATCGGAGTGTGAATTCGACTCCATGGAAATGCATGTATGGAAGGTTTGTCGAGGTCGTTTCGATCGAAGTGTTGATCTATGGAGTCGAATTCACACTTCGACGACTATCGCTTCGACGAATTACCATCAGAGTGTGGAGAGAAGTGTGTGTGAGTGAACTCTGATCTCTAAGAGTGCAAACATAAGGGACCATTTTTGTATTATTTTTTATTTTATTTTAAATTTTAAATTAATTAATTTATTATTATTTATGTATTTTATTATTATAATCCATAAACATTGGATAACCCTCCCTTTTTCCATATTTTTTAATAATAAAATTATATTATAAGTTAAATGATTTCTAGAAATCCAAAGAAACTAGGAAATACCTATAAAATAGGAAGGCCTATAAAATAAGACCTAGGGAGTGCATCAAGTTTTATAGTGAGTAAAACGGAAAAATAAAAGGTAAAAATATGTACAATTGAGATGAAATTTTTTTTTGTTAATTTATGAAACACACATGGTTAAGAAAATAAATATAAATAAAAGTACAAATAATTAAAATAATATAAAATGTATACATATGAATATTTACAAAATTAATGAAATAAAAACAATAATAAATTGAAATTGAAATACAAATTAAATAACATAAAATATATATACAAAATTAAAATAAATATTTATAAAAATTATTTACAAAAAATAATAAAATAAAATAAAATAATTAAAGATTAGGAAAAATTATAGTAATTTAGACAGGTCGAGGTTCTATGTCTCCTAGGTTCCTCTAGTCAGGGTTCCACATCTAGGGGTCAAAATTCAGAAAAAAAGGCGTATAAGATAGGATTCATAAAACTAGATGTTATGGAGAGGAGCATGAATTGATGCGATAAATGATGTGGCGATTCGACTGAAATGAAAGGAAAGCGATGAAGGAGAGAAGATGGCACTTCATTCAATGATTTAGCATCGTAAGTAGCGACAAGTACAAAAACGAAGATCGATGTTAACCGAATGTATGAAACAGGCTAGTCCACTCAATATGTGCCTCTGAGAGGGAGGACAAGCCCAGATCTCAAAGAGAAGGACCGCCACCAAGTCTAGGAAAAGGTTGTTATGACGTAAATTATAGGTGAATGCGATAGATAACTAACAAGCATAAGGTGACAACTCAACCATGACTCATAATCATAAGCGGGAGTGGGATTTTGGCATGGGCTTTGGCTAGACGTGAGACAAAGAGAGAAGTCAGTGTAATCCAATCTGATGAGGTTCAAGGACAGGCTTGCAAGAAAGGTGGGTCCAACAACCTTTGTGATCTTCAGACCAGGAGACAACTGCAAGCGAAGCTAATCTACTTCCCATAGAGGAGAATCTTGGGAAGAATTAAGGTCAAGGTAGAAAAAAAGGATCAACATATCTCCCCACATGCCTCTCAAGGTTGAAGTGACCATGCGAATGTAGTGCCCCTACAAACCTCCTCCTACAGAAAAACAAGAATTACATAATCCATGTGACCAAAAGAAGATTTTATAATACACAAATATTATATTCCCTTCCTTCAAACCAATTTATAAAAGAGTGGTGGGATTATTCAGTAATAATAAGGTGATTGTAGATGAGTGTTCTGAAACTACATGGGCCAAGTCTTAACTCGAAAGAAGGATCATCTAGTATTTGATTTAGACTTAGAGTTAGAAACATGTGAGTGCAATCTGCATACTCAAAAATAAATATGAAAACATGTAGCACAACCATGTCAGTAGAAAGATACATAGTTTGATTTAGCCACTCAGGAAATGCAATAAAACAAACCATGAAACCACATCAGATCACCAGGCACTTAGGAATCAACAATAGTTTAGAAGACGACATAAAAATTGTATCACACAAATGTCAAAGAAACATCACATGTCAATAAGCATCATGAAGACATTTGAAATCGACAGATTGAAAGGAAAAATTGACACCCATCAAAGAAAGTCATCAATGAATATAAGACCCACAACTCCGTCAAGGTAGGAAAATAAAAAGAATTAGGATCCAAAAATAATGGATTATGTAATAGGATCAAAATTTTAGTAGGGGATCCCTTTCCTTTCACTTGTAAAATAAAAAGTAAGGGGGGTGGTTGTGGCCACAACAAATGGCAACACACTAAATGAACCAATTATCCCTGTCAATATAAGTTTAGGGAATATACTTCATATATAATTTTTAAATATAAGTTCAACAAAATTGCAGAGAATTTTCCAATAATCATGGGTACCACAGTGACACCAAAATTCTAAAAGATATCACCCAGTATTTATAGTACTTTTAATATAACACAAAATTTTCAAAGAGACAAATAATGAGATAAGTTCTTTTACTCACTACACACTTCATATTGGTTTTGGTTTAACCATGGGTTTTTGGTTTTAAAACGAGCAAACATATACCTAATTGTGTTCCTCATATCTCTTTTCCCGACATTGCTTCTCTATCAGCGAGCATCCATAGCCCCGACAAAGTTGCCTCGGTACCATACAAGCATATCCCCACTACCAAAAGACATTCGTAGCCCTGACGTATTTACTTGTACTTACCACACTATTAATAGTGCTTTTAACTTCCTTTTTTATTCCAGAATATGCTCACCCTTTTAGATTTTAGATATAGATACACATATGCACATAGGGTGTGAAGGAAGCGGGGTGATACGAGAGTTGATTTGATTTGCTGAGTAGATATCTTGCATTTTATTTTAAACCATAGGTCTCCCCAAAAGCCATCACAGTATTGGCCATTTTATTAATGTGAAGTGGATGGAGCTCAAACGAAAGAGTGGATAAACACTTTCCTATACTTATGGATTATCACAGTACGCTTAACATGAACATGTCTTCCACCACAACTATTAGTCCATACCTACAACTGAAAACATCATGAATGTTCATTCAGATAGAGTAGGGTGTGAATATTATGAATTGTAAGAAATATCTTCAGTGTGTGACCATAATTGGACCAACCCCTCACTCGAATTTAAAGAGTAATCCTCAAGGAAGACTAAGAGTCAAATCAGCTCAGGGAAATAATAGCATTCAACTTAAAAGATGGAATTAATTTGTACAAGTAGAAAGTAAGGATGGAATCAAAATTTAATTCATGAAAATGAAAACTAAATTAAAAGAAATATGAATCTAGAATGGAAGTCATCAAGCGAGAATAAAAAATAGATGCAAGAGAAAAATAGAACCGGACAACAAGAAACAAATTTGGTGGAGCAAAAGTGAGATTGTTTTTCAGTGAAATATCGAAGGTAAGACAAGGGAAATAACTAGTCAATAAAAGGTAACCATTCAACATCAAATCCAACAGAAACAATTCCTAGAGTAGAGATCTGAAATAAAGGACAAAGCAAATTACAAGAATTGATGATCGGTGTAAAATATTTGCAACACAATTCTTCAATCCAAATATCAAACACAAGTTATTTTATTCAGTTCAACAAAACAAGTCTCTAGGAATCAAGCAACATGGGTTACTGTAGATGCTCAATCAAAACAAATTTTCAAAAACCAATATCATTAAACATTCCATAAACCCATATGCTCTCAAGATTTATAAGCAATTCCTTTTCACTTTCGAAAACGTTGAATTTTCCAATAACATAAATTGCATTTCTCACCAAACTGCCATTTTCTCTTTTCCATAAAAGATAATCATTAATACAAAATATTCATTTTGATGATGCAAAGAGATATTACAGTTATGGAGGTTATCAAACTAGTCATTAAAATGACTCCAAACAACGACTAGATCAAAATACAATAGGATTATAAATGAATGGGAATATATTTTTGATTAGCTATTGATTTGGTTACAATATTGGTTGATTAAAAATGTTTCAAAGGAATAAAAGAAACCAAGTTTAGATCAACACTTCCCCAAGTTGCCATTATTTCAAGAGAAAATATTCAAAGTTGTTGGTTGCACAAGCCATTTTCCCATCCTCCATACAAAAGAGAATGGTGTGATCAACTTGTAGAGAGTTTGGTAAGAAATCATCATCCTGAATGACTGACTTATTGAAATAAAAATTAACTAAAAAGAAAATCAAAGACTAGAATTAACATGAATCCTAATTAATGCGTGCTAAACTAACACAAACTTAAATTTAGTGGGTTGTCATAAAAATTATGAAAATTCCATATTGTCATCAAGTATTCATATGTTGTTCATTCAGTGAACTATCACAACCGCCTTCCTAAGAGATGAGCACTATATGCTCTCCCACACTATTTCGTTCAACATGAT
Source organism: Picea sitchensis (assembly GCA_010110895.2). Taxonomy (NCBI): domain Eukaryota; kingdom Viridiplantae; phylum Streptophyta; class Pinopsida; order Pinales; family Pinaceae; genus Picea; species Picea sitchensis. Next base: position 74,103 of record SNQJ01S0011873.1, on the reverse strand, counting down.
ATTTAGTGTCATTGATTGTTATGAGATTTGGATCCCTAGACACAATGTCTTGTTCCTGAAATCAGATTCAATGAAATTGAACAAACAAGACTAGGATAATTCAATCCAATCTATCTTCTAAAACACCAATCCGTCAACAAACCTCAGTCATAAAAATATGATTGAAAACTTATTACCATGACACCCCAAGGTAAGTTTTTGTTATTGATTGTTAATGATAATGATGTGAAACATTGCATGATCATCTTCATCCTTGTGAGAGGAAAGATGATATCACTATGAAAAGAAAAAAATTAAGACATGTTGGAAAGGTGTGATTGATCTCAACTCACAACCTAGATGGATTGACTTCCCCAATTCAAATGAAGATACAATTATAAATCCAAATTGAAGGAAGTGATTAGGATCATATTTTGAATAGATGAAAACTTTGGTGTGATGGGAAGTTATATGAAATTGATATCCTCAATATCCCAAGGGTGTTCCAAGTAGAGAAGCCATAAAATCCACTTCCTCGAGCTTACATATGAGATAGTATATGAAGAGAAAATGAAATGAAAAATAAATGTGTGTGTCTTGTGTCTTCACTATATGGTGTTCTGTTAAAAATAATGAGACATAAAATCCGGAAAACAAAAAATCAACAATCTCATGAGTAAGAGAAATAAACATAGAATAAGTATCAGTATGACGCCAAAAATACTTTTCTTTTATGATTATGAATAAATTGATTTTTGGGTTCAAGGAGTGCTAAAGAGTCTGGAACCATTGTATTTACAAGTTACAACCCATAAGAAATTCACATCTTAAAAATTGTTACCATGGATAAAATGAAAATAAATGTTGGAAACTCGAATATTAGTATATTAAAAGTTGCATGGAGAACCTTCATTAAGGTATTTACATCTCCCAAGCGTTTAAATGGGTTTCAATATGAGATAAGTGTGTAATTTTCAACCATGATAAAAACAAGATAACTCAAGAATTTGTAACCATAATGAATGAGAAAAAATCAACAAACCCAAAGGATGGAAAATTCCTTACAAGAAAATATCAGGTTTGAAATCTCATGAATGTTGGTTGTGGACCCCGATTATCTTCTTGTTTCATAGGTGTTTGTTTTCATCCATGTTTATACCCCATGAATATTGTACACCCCTCCATGCTGGGGGGTTGTAGGGTGTCTTTCCCCCTTGCAAGATCTAGGGGGCTCATCCCCCCAGCTGCAGGGTTCGAGGGCAAGCGGGCCCCCTATGGGGGTTTGGAGGAAAATAACCGAAGGAAAAATTGGCTTGTAAATGTATATAGTAATTTCATAGTAATCTAGAGAATTGCTTATAATGTCGCAGATCTGACGATAGAAGTTATGTTAGGGTTTTCTTCCCTAGAAGGAAACCCTCTTTTATGAGAGAAATGTATTGTGGCTATGTATCATTACGAATATTGTATTCTAAGAGAAGAGACTGTAACGTCCCTCGGCCACCCTTGCTGGGGTAAATGACACTAACTCAAAACCAAACTATTCTGAAAATGGTTGTAACACACCCAACCACCCAGGTCGGTCATGCTACTTGAAACTATCATTCTCTAATACCATTTTGTAACGTCCCTGGCCACCCAAGATGGACTACACTACCTTAATTCTTCTATGTTCTAGATCGATCTGTAAACGTTCTTTTGTAAATTCTAGCCTTAGAGGCATGTTGGGATATGCCTCAATTAAACTTTGCGAAAGACATAATACATATAAATTTAACAGATGATTTACATTTTGATACCACACAGCATAATGCAGAAATAACAATCAAAGCATACATGTAGTATTCATAGGAAAAACCCATAAACATAACAACCTATATAAATACACAACATGTAACCAAACATGGAAATGGTACTTATATTTTAATTGAAGTACACCAGCTACGTGCAGACCTTCCACGAACCTCCCAGCCATAGAGAACATTGCTCATCACTCTCAGCAGTGGGTCACCCTAAGCTGGGACTAAACTCCACCCAAGCAAATGGATTCCTAGGCTATGTAGGGACAACAATAAACTACACAGTCAATAGGAAGGACTTCCTCCAAGGAGCCAAATTACACACACAACTCACAACCTCTCATTCCTCACATGCCTTTCCCACCCCAGGAAGTATGCACCTTCATTGTCCAACAATCCATCGACTACTCCACTTCCCTTTCAGGGCTTCAGCAACAGGTTAGATCAAGAATTCTCATAGCGCTATAGTTGTTGTTGGGATCCGTCGAGGAGAACTCACTTCCCCAACAACCTCTCTCACCTAGAGAGAGTTTCTCACAGGCTAAATTACACACATAGTTGATGCAGACCCCCCTTCTCTCCTAAGGGTTGCATGACCTCTCATTCTAGGATCAATCAAGAAACTAAGTCAGATCGACTCTTTGACCCCTCAAGAACCTCAAATCCCCTTAACAAGCCATCTTTCCCTTAAGGCGCAGGTTACATGGAACTCGCAGGCTTCTCCTTAATTTTTTTAAAGCCTGGGTGTATTTAGGTGCTAGATCTCCTGGTTAAGATCCTTTCTTTACGTGACCAAGGATGTGACCAGTCGCCTAATCGAAAGCATGTCACGATTTCCCATATCAGGCCTTTGCATATGAGTCACCTTGACTCTCCTGACTTCTAAAATACCGACAGGATCCTAGTGTGTGTGATACCCTCTATTCTCCTTCACCGATGTGACCCTTCACTATGATCGTGGGCCAATATTTCGAGCACTTCACGATTTCATGTTTTGTGACTTCACGTATCGTGAAGTTTTCTTTATCAGACTTATGAAGCCCAAACTTGTGAGTTCTGCTTGCCAGATCAAGGGTCCACAATCCTCATGATCCAACAGTCCATATCTCCTTTTTGCGTATCAAAAATGTGCGTTTTCGGAAGTTGGAAGACTACGCAATTTCCTTCTCCTAATATCCAAAATTTTGATATCTTCTTCTCCCAAGATGAATCAGCGGCCTAGATCTCTCCTCAATCCGATGGCTTAGATATTTTCATGAATTCGGATTTCCCGAGTTCCTAGAATTCTCACTTCTGATTTCTTGAGTTGCGAACTCCCGATGAAACCAGATCTACGGTTCATATCCCTTCTACGATCAACGATTGTGATGAAATTATGATTTCGCGATTCGCGAGTTCTTATAACTCTACCTATGACTTCTATGAGTCACGAGTCAGTGAAATTTTGATCTCTTTCCATGTGTCCCCCTTGACAATGGACGGTTCTGATGATTTCAGAACTTCATGACTCTGATTCTCCTATACACTTTCAAATCTTTAATTTTAGTGCACTTTACCTTGATCAGACAGCTACGATCCTGAGGCGCACGGATCAGGCAGCTGAGATCCTTTCTTTGCGCTCTGATCGAACGATTGAGATATTCTCCCTGGTGCTCAGATCAAATGACTAAGATCTTTCCTCCTATGAGATTTCTCCTCATTGTATGGACACTGATCGAACAATCCATATCTCTCCCATGAGCTTACGCTTTCTTCTAAATTAGAATATTTTTTGAAAGATTCAAAGGTTTTGACCTTTTTCCTTCTTGCGATTCCGTTTCTTGGATCTCGTTCACACTTCTTGGAAAGTTATATCCCTTCTGAGCTGAATATCCTCAAAGATTTCGATCTCCCAAGCACTTCTTGTTTTTCCGGGAAATTCGTCAAACTCAGATCTGAATATTCTTGAAAAGAATTATTTCCTGCCTTCCTGGCATTCCTTTGTTCTTTTCCTTCGACTTCTTTATGGAGTCACTTTGACTCTTCTTCAAATTCTAGACATGTGCACTCTTTACAACAACTTTTAACACAATATTTGAGTTCTTGCAATGACTGTGCACACCTTGCGGTAGTCACTTTACACTTCCCGCAAAGAAACCTTACGTTGTTCCTCCTGAGCTTATGAGTCAAGATAGAATCGGTCAACGCACTCCTTGCGAACTATGTGCACAACTTGCACCAGCTCATGAGGAAAAGTGATTTAAATATTATGCAAGCATTTCAAAGATATACACACTTGTAAAAAGATTCATGTATTCTTGAATAAACATAATAATAGGGAAATTACAAACAACAACAACTTCACACATTGGATCAGTTTTCCTCTGTTATCTTCATTCAAAATCAAGAAAATGGTTATAGTAAAATTCAAAACAAGAATCATTTCTCTGATATTCCTACTTGCTCGCAACTATCGTAACCCTTATTTAGGGCGTACAAAACCTCTGTTTATACAAAATAAATGAACTAACTATTACATAATTGTGGTTACATCAAGACTAGGGTTAAATTCCCAGGTCACGCATGCTCATTCTGTCTGCGTGTGTGATCTTTCCTTTTATTGTTTTCTATCAGCTTCAAAAGATTTTCAATGATGGCTATTATTTGAGACTCTGGATTGGTCCTCAGGCCCTGAGTTGTCCTGCCACATGTACTTGTTGACGATGCTCCTGCATCATACTCCCCTGGGAAAAGATTCATGGACTCCTGTCCATGAGCTCCTGCAATGACCTTCCATGCTTTTGGATATCAACTTCACTCTCCCAACTGGCATATTCTATTGGATGTCCCTTCCACTTGACCAGATACTCAAAATAGGTCTTCTTCTGGGTCTTCTTACCAATCCTCTAATCAATGATCTTTTCCATTTGTGGTTTTTTTGCTATAGGAATTTTTTTCTCCCACTGAATCTTCTCTTGATATGTTGATCCCTCTGTGTCATCCTTCCTATAAGGATACAGGTTTGATACGTTGAATATGGGTGATATGCCCACATCATCTGGCAGCTCAATCTCATAGGCATTTGCATCAAACTTCCTCAAGATAGTACATGGCCCTATATTCTTCATATTTAGCTTGTTATATGTCCCCCTAGGGAACCTCTCCTTCTTGAGATGTGTTAGAACCTGATCTCCTATTTCAAATTGAATTTCTCTGCGATGTTGATTAGCTCTGCGTTTGTACTCTTGGTTAGAATTCTGCAACTGCCCTCTGATCTTGCTATGGATCTTTTGCATTTCTGCAGCAAAATCTTCTGCTCCAACACTCCTGATCTCACTATGCTCCAAGTCTCTCAACTCAGATACTCCCCTGGGTTTCATCCCATACAATATTTGGAATGGACTCTTCACAGTGTGTCTGTTTGGTGAGTCGTTGTATGCAAACTCTGCTTGTGGTAGAATCTGATCCCACTGATTATGGTGCTTGGTGACCAGACTCCTCAATAATTTTTCCAAACTTATGTTTAACACCTCAGTCTTTCAATTTGTCTAAGAGTGATAACATGAGCTGAAGGAAAAATCTGTCCCTAACTTCTTCCACAGTGTTCTCCAAAACTGACCAACAAATTTCATGTCTCTGTCCGAGACAATGCTTCTAAGTAGGTCATGAAGTCTCACAACTTCCTTAAAGAATAGATTCAAAACATGTGTTGCATCAGTGGTATTCTAGCATGGGATAAAGTGTGACATATTTGAAAACATATCCACCACCACAAATATGGAATCACATCCTCTTTGTGTTCTTGGCAGTCCCAACACAAAATCCATGCTTATTTCATCCCAAGTCTTCTCTGGTATGGGAAATGGTTGATACAGTCCAGTGTTATGTCTTTTACCTTTGGCATGTTGGTAGATTCTACATCTGTTCATGAGTTTCATCACATTTTTTCTCATATCCGACCAATAGTATGAACTGCTCGACTGTGCAAATGTTTTATCATGGCCAAAATTTCCAACCAATCCTCCACTATGTTTTTCCTTCAAAAGGTTATTCCTCATTGAGCATTTTGGTATGCACAATTGATTTCCCTTGAACAACAATCCCTCTTGGATCATATATTATGTCCACTGGCTTCTATCTCTGAGCACATGATTCTCACATGCTTCATATTCTTCCTTGAAATATGGATCATCACTATACATTTCCTCAAGGTGTTCGAACCCTAAGGTATTTACCTGAAATTTTCGCAGAATTAAACATCTCTTGCTCAATGCATCAAAAACTTTGTTAGCATTCCCAACAATATGTTTATGGAAAAAGTAAAGAGTGCATAAACTCAATCCACTTTGCATGCCTCACGATTCAATTTTTCTATCTGGTTATGAATTGTAAGCTTGGTTATTGCTATAAAGAGACAAATTCTTGTGGGACAAGGTAATGTCTCCATTTCTTGAAGGCTTGGATTGTAACAAAATGCCTTGTCATAGGTGGAGTATTTTCTCTTCCCCATAGTATCATTCATCTTCTCACTAAAGTAAGAAACAAGTCTATTTTCCTAGCTCAAAACTCCTCCAATTGCAACACCACTTGCATCACATCTTACGCGAAATGTCTTCTCAAAATTTGGCAAGACCGGAATTGGTTAAATGCAATAATTTTCTCCTTTAGTATATTGAAGCTCTTCTTAGCTATGCTTGTCCATTTAAAAGACTTGTGCCTTTTATTCATTGTATCCATCGATGGTGCACAAATTCCACTAAAATCTCCGATGAACTTCCTACTTCAGAAACTTGCTAATCCAGCCTTGTCATAGGTGGAGTATTTTCTCTTAGTATCATTCATCTTCTCACTAAAGTAAGCAACAAGTCTGTTGTCATAGCTAAAAACTCCTCCAATTGCAACACCACTTGCATCAGACCTCACCTGAAATGTCTTCTCAAAATTTGGCAAGACCAGAATTGGTCGCTCTGTAATTTTCTCCTTTAGTATATTGAAGCTCTTCTTAGCCTCCTTTGTCCATTTAAAAGACTTGTGCCTTTTATTCATTGTATCCATCATTGGTGCACAAATTCCACTAAAATCTCTGATGACCTTCCTATAGAAACTTGCTAATCCATGGAAGATTCTTACCTAAAACATGCTCCTGGGTGATAGCCATTCTTTGATTTATTTCACCTTCTCCGGATCCATCTTCAGTTCATTTGAAGAGATCACAAAACCCAAGTAAATGAGTTATGTATTCATAAAATAAAACTTCTTCAGGTTTATCAAAAACTTCTCTTATTGTAGCCTCCTCATCACTAGTGTCGGGTGCCTCAAATGCTCCTCGTTAGTCTTTCTAAATATCAGTATACCATCTAGATACACAACCACACACTTTCCAATGAAATATTTTAATATTTCATTCATCAACCTCATAAAAGTACCCGGGGCATTGGTTAAGACAAATGGCATAACAAGACACTCATACAAACATTCATTTGTCTTAAAGGTTTTCTTCCACTCATCACCTTCCCTCATTCTGATCTAGTGATATCCACTTTTCAAATCTATGTTAGAAAAGAAATTTGCTCCACTTAAACAGTTCAAGAAATCATCTATTCTTGGCAAAGGGAATCTATACTTGATAGTGATATTGATGATGGCTCTCGATTATATACACCTTCTCCATCCTCCATATTACTTTGGAGTCAACATAATTAGTACTGCACATGGACTCAAGCTCTCTCTGACCAAACCCTTGTCAAACAATTCATGGACTTGGTTCTTTACCTCCTCATTCTGTTGAGGTGTCAGTCTGTACACTCCTTTGTTTGGTAGAATTTCTCCTAGTATCAAATCGATATGATGGCTAATACTTATGATGGGTGGAAATGAGTTAGGAATCTCATCCACCACTATATCAGCAAAATTATCTAACAAGTCCTAAACGTCTTTAGGCAAATCATCTATCAAAGTACTAGTAAGGATAACTCTGGGTTTCCTCACCAAAACAAACTGTATCTCCTGTTCTTTCTTGACTTCTTTCGGGATTCTCTTATCACTCATGAGAGGTATTCTTGTGATGGCTTCCCCTTTCACTCTCTTCTCCTCTATTGGCAAAAACATCTGTGTCCTACCATTCTTCTCCAAAGTGTATGTATTCTTCCTCCCATGATGAATGACATTCCTGTCAAGCTTCCATGGTCTTCCCAACAAAATATGGCATACATCCATGGGAATTACATCACACATAATTTCATATTTATATCCTCCTATATTAAATTCAACCAAGCATTGTTTAATAACCATTACCTGGTGTCCTTTCTGCAACCATGAAACTTTATATGAATCTAGGTGTGCAGTTGTCTCGAGCTCCAATTTCTCCACCATATCTGTGGATACTAAGTTATCAGTGCTCCCACTGTCAATGATCACCTTGCATACTCTGTCTTTAGTCTTGCAAGTTGTCCTGAATAGACTGTTCCTCTGTACTGGACTTTTAACTTTTGCCTCTGGTTTTAAGAGAACATTTCTCATCATCAGGTATGTTCCATACTCTACTCCTTCTAATTCAACATTCCCTCTTTGTGCTTCCAAAATGTCCTCCTTCTTTCTTTTTCTCGGGGCATTCCCATGACATGTGCCCTTTATTTCCATCGGCATAACACCTTATTCCTCCTCTACCTCTTACTCTAGAAGAGTTTATTCCACCACCCTATCTTCCTCAAGAACTTCCTCCTCTTTCCGAGTGACTATGTGGAGTTTCAACCTCATCCTTGGAATTATGTGCTTTCTCATGGGAAACTCCATTGCCTTTACTTGGGGCTAATATTTTACCTCTACCTTGTTGGCTTTGTTTTCTGGCCAATTTCTCTTCTACCTTCAATGTGAACTGATAAGAATCCTCCACTATCTTTACCGAAATCATGCTAAGTTCATCCTGGATTTCATACCTCAAGCCATTTATATACCTGAAATTTTTTTCTTCATCCCTCTCTCTTTGTCCAGCTCTGATGTTCAACTTGTAGAACTCCTTTGTGTATTATTTAATTGTCGTACCCTTCTGTCTCAAATTCTGTATCTTCTTGAACATATTGATCTGATAATATTTGGGCATGAATTTAACCTTCATCTTGGATACCATTCTATCCCAATTCATTCTCTTATGTTTTCCTCTACTTCTCCTCTCAGCCTGTAGTTCATCCCACCATAGTGTTGCATGTCCTTTAAGCCCGGTGACAACATGTCTCACCCTTTTCTCCCCATCGACATCTTCATAATCGAAATATTTGTCCATGGACCTTATCCAATCCAACATCTCTTCAACATCCAAACTTCCTTCATACATTGGGACCTCTATCTTGGCTCTAGCTCCCAATCTAACAAATTCTCTTAGAAAGTGTTCTTCGGCAACGTGTTCCCTTGCAGCTTCTTCAGCGTCTACATCTTCACTCTCTGCATCGTCAATGTCTCCAACATCACATGCTCTTCTCTGCGTTCCTTCCATCACTTCCAGCCTTGCACGAAGTTCTCACATCTCTCTTTCTACAACATGATTGGCTAAAGGTGGCTCCCCTCGTCTCCTCGGTGGCATTGTGTTAACTGTCTCTCACACACAGAGTACAACTTCGAGTTATTTTTTTCCTTTGCTTTAAATCTATAAACAAAAATCATCTCTGATACCACTTGATGCAGACCCCCCTTCTCTCCTAAGGGTTGCGTGAACTCTCGATCTAGGATCGATCAAGAAACTGAGTCAGATCGAATCTTTGACCCTTCAAGAACCTCAAATCCCCTTAATAGGCCCTCTTTCCCTTAAGTCATGGGTTACATGGAACCCACGATCTTCTCCTTAACGTTTTTAAAGCCTCAACGTATTTAGGTGCTAGATCTCCTCATTAAGCCCCTCTCTTTACGTGACCAAGGCTGTGACTAGTCGCCTAATCGAAAGGCACGTTATGATTTCATGTATCAAAAATTTTCATATGAGTCATCTCGACTCTCCCGACTTCAAAAATCCCGACAAGAGCCTAGTGTGTTCTATCCCCCTCTATTCTTCTTCACTGATGTGACCCTTCGCTATGACTATGGGCCAATATTTTGAGCACTTTGCAATTTTGCGTTTTGCAACTTTGTGTCTCACGAAGTTCACTTTATCATCCTTTCAAATATCAAACTTATGAGTTCTACTTTCCAGATCAGTGTTCCACAATCCCCATGATCCAACGGTCTAGATCTCCTTTTCGTGTATCGAGACTTTGCGTTTCGCGAAGTTGGAAGACTACGTACTTCCCTTCTCCCGATATCTGAAATTCTGATATATCATTCTCCTGAGATGAATCAATGGACCAGATCTCTCCTTGATGCGATGGCTCAAATATTTTCACAAATTCAAATTTCGCGAGCTCCCAGAACTCGCACTTCTGATTTCTCGAGTTGTGAACTCCAGATGAAACTAGATCTATGGTTCATCTCCCTTCTTCGATCAAGGGCTTTGATCAAATCATGATTTCATGATTCAGGAGTTATTATAACTCTGCCTTTGACTTATTTGAGTCACGAGTCAGTGAAATTATGATATCTCACCATGTGTCCCCCTTGACGATGGATGGCTCCGATGATTTCGGAACTTCGCGAGTCTGATTCTCCTGTACACTTTCAAATCTTTAATGTTAGTACACTTTACCTTGATCGGATGGCTACGATCCTTAGGAGTGTAGATCAGGTGATCGAGATCCTTTCTTTGCACTTCGATCGAATGATTGAGATATTTTCCCTGTCGCTCAAATCAAACGACTAAGATATTTCCTCATCGGTTCTTGCTCCTTGTTGTTTGGAAGCTGATCAGATGGTCCATATCTCTCACCTGATATTATGCTTTCTTCTAAATTAGAATATTTTTCGAAAGATTTAAAGGTTTCGGCCTTTGTCCTTCCCATGAGTACGTTTCTTGGATCTCGTTCGCACTTATTAGAAAGTTCTATTCCTTCTAAGCTCGATCGCCTCAAATATTTTGATCTCCCAATCACTTCTTTCTTTTCCAGGAAATTTGTCAAACTCAAATCCGAAGATTCTTGAAAATAATTCTTTCCCACCTTCCTGGCATTCCTCTGTTCTTGTCCTTTGACTTCTTTATGAAGTCACTTCGACTCTTCTTCGAATTCTAGACCTATGCACTCTTTACAAGAACTCATTACACAAGATTTAAGTTCTTGCGATGACTGTGCACACCTTGCGGCATTCTCTTTACACTTACTGCAAATAAACCTTACGTTGTTCCTCCTGAGCTTATGAGTCGAGACAGACTCGGTCAACGCACTCCTTGCAGACTGTGTGCACACCTTGCACCAGCTCATGAGGAAAAGAGATTTAAATCTTATGCTGGAATTTTAAAGTTATACACACATGTAACGAGATTCATGTATTCTTGAATAAACACAATAATAGGGAAATTACAAACAACAACAACTTCACACATTGGATCAATTTTCCTTTGTTATCTTCATTCAAAATCAAGAAAATGTTATAGTAAAATTCAAAACAAGAATCACTGCTCTGAGATTCCTACTTTCTCGCAACTATCGTAACCCTTCTTTATGGCATACAAAACCTCTCTTTATACAAAATAAACGAACTAACTGCTACATAATCGTGGTTACATCGAGAATAGAGTTAAATTCTCAGGTTACGCATGCTCATTTTGCCTACACGTGTGATCTTTCCTTTTATTGTTTTCTATCAGCTTCAAAATATTTGCAGTGCTGGATATTATTCGAGACTCTGGATTGGTCCTCAGGTGTTGAGTTGTCCTACCATGTGTACTTATTGATGATTCTCCTGCATCAACAACTCACAGACTCTGAATTCCTCCAAGGAGCCAACTTACACACACAAATCAAAGCCTCTTATTCCCCACATGCCAGTCCCACCTCACGAAGTATAGATCTTCACTATCCAACATTCCATTGGTTTCTCCACTTCCCTTCCAAGGCTTCAACAACAATATGGATCAATAATTCTCAGAGCTCTATATTTGTTGTTGGGCTCCCTCGAGGAGAAATCACTTCCCCAACAAACTCTCTCATATGGAGAGAGTATCTCACAGGCCTGACAACCTGCTTCTTCATTCTGGCTCCTAAGACAATCTAGTAAGGTGTCAACAACAACAACTTGATTATGGACATAGGTGTAGGTAGCAACAGAACTCGGTTACGGCAGGGTAAGGGCTCAACAAAATACTAGAGCATCTAGTTACAGAGGTTAACCATGGAAGAAAAATGGGTGGTTGCATGCATGCTCAGTGCGTGCGCGAAATGGACAAGGGATGGAAAGAATCATGAGAGAACCAGAATGGTGAGATAGACCCCCAAAAGAATGCAAATTATCACATAAATCTACATGCGTCCTGGGTGACACTTGGCTCTTCCATGATTTTGTTCCTCTCCACTTGAAGTTTTGTTCCTCTCTCTAAAGGAACCTAGGATAACTGGGTTTATTTCCCAACTTTAGTATTTTCAGGAAAATACATTATAATATTCCCTTGGGTTAGTCGCTCAAGATTATCCCCTCTTTCCTTACCACTTAGCCCCATCCCTTTCCCTACCCATTGGAGCTTAGACCCCATCTGTGTTTATTGTGGTCGGTCTACACGGGGAAATGTATTATATTAATGATATAAGTGTTGCATGTAAAAAAATAGGCTCATTGGACTTTGCATCTAGTATCACTTGCCTCATCATATCATAAGCCTCCTAGCTTATAATAACGTGGCTCACCAGCCTATCAAACAAGTTTACAATACAGAATTACAACTGGGGGTCGGCCTTGTGATATTACAATCCCCTCCCCTTATTTATGAACTATCCTCAATGCATTATATAGCATGTATAATTCAAAATTATTCAAAAGGATCAAAGGTTTTTCTATTGGAAAATTGTTATTCACTTGGGGCTATGCTTTCAAGCACCTATTATGGTATTCATACTGCAGCTGAAAGTCATTTTCTCTACTCCTTAGAGTTTCTTCAGGAAATAATTCAACTCATTGTTTCATTTGACACAACTTCCTTATGGAAGCTACCATGCCATAAGAATTTCTAAGTTGCCTCATCCTTGTTGCAATCACCCTTCCAGGCTCAAGCATCGTTTCACTGCTACACAGTCCATAAGCGATCCATCTTTCCAAGGCTTTCACAAATAAGGAGAGCACTAACCCATTACCATAACCTCTCACCCAGGCTATCCATTAAAGGGCTTAAATGTCTCCAACAGTAGTTGTTCTTCCAACATTGACAAATATTGTCTCATCTACATCACAAACATGCAATTATCTTGAGAGAACATAAAATAATTCATTTAGAGCTTAAACTTATTTCATAAGGAATTCAACTTTTCCCAAAATATGAAAGAATCTATTTCATATTTTTTCATTGTTTTTGCAATATTAGAATGCAATCTTCCTTCTGGATTTCAACAAGCACCTTGTTGAATACCATTTTTCCTGCAATGCTTCTATCTTGCATTCAACCAACAAATTGTCAGTATTTCCTGTACATCATACATTTGTTGCAATATGTACAAAAACCTTATAACATGATCTTAGAATTGTATACATTGATCAATTCAATCACAACTACAAAAAAAATTATTAGATAAAATGAATTATCATTCTATGCATATGCCTGTTCAAATATCAGTTAGTTCATTACTTCTTTTTCTTAATAGAAAACTTTTTGCATTCAATGCTCATGTGACTACTTGACTTGCAAATTTATTGTTGCAATGTCTAACAACTCCTGAAATGTTCTCAACTCCATGAGTTAGCAACACTTCAATCATTAGTATAATTATTTCCAAGAAATAATATATATGCATGCACTCACAAAACGCATTCAACAAATGCATTTACATATACAATTCTACCATGCCTAAGTGCAACTCTACCACTTACTAGGCATGAGTGAAATTCTCAATGTGTATATATTCAATGCACCTTTTCATTGATTTTCAGAATGATCCTTATCTAAGTCATGTATCTCACCATCCATAAATTTTAAATCTAGCCAATGTCTTGACAGCTTCTCCACACACTTCCCATTGTCTCATCAATTATTTCGATGCCTTCCTTTCTGACCAGAACACTACACTAAGAATATAATTTTATGGTGCATTAGTGTTAGCAAAAATTTTGTAGTCCAATTATTATTTAAATATAGGAAACTTGTGGGTATTCCTTTGGTTTTTAACCTTTCCATATCCATACCTTTCCATATCCAACCATGTCCTCGTCTCATGCATGACTAGTTTTCCTGGCATCATTCCTATAGAAAGTTATTATCTTTTATTTATTTGGTTATTACCCCATAACCAAAATAACATGACATGTTACTATGTCAGTGTGTGCATTATAAAGCTAAAATATTTGATATATATAACAAGCCTCTAGCCTTTATCACACCTAGTGAAATCTTATTCATGTTAATGCATTTAAATAATACCATACTGTGTATTATAAAATTCTATCTCGGGAAATTATCACCTAAATTCCCCTTCGACAATTATGCAACATAATTTCCCAAGATATACTTACCTGCATAGCTTTCGTTAAATAAATTTTATGTTACCTGGTTAACTTATGAAAATAGAAGCTTCCATGCCTCTTTATCAGACTTATAACCAACACTTTAGTTTAATTTTTCTTCCTTACATATGCAACAACATTATCAGCAACACTTGCAACATGCAAGCATTCTCTCTTTATGGTTGTCCCAAAAAGCCATAGCATACTTGCTGCTACAGTAATTGCAACAACTTCTTTCTCCTTGTGTCACTTCTCTTGTTGGTTCGAGAAGTCTTCAATTCTTCCCTGATTCCTAATTCTTCTTGTGCTCTCACTGTAATCACCATGCATGATTATTTTTTACCTGAGCACTTTCTAGCCAAATCACTCTTCATTGTCTTTTCTTTTCCATATTAATACTAAGATGATATTAACCTTTAGCTTTTATTTATTTTTTGGATCTATCTATCCCAAATCATACTTGGAAGAATTACAATTCCAAAACATGATGTTTCATATCCCTTGTATTCTTCAACATCCATTTACTTTTCAAGTGAAGTACTTCATCCCTTTCCTGGCTGAATACCCTTCCCTTCTCTTTTCCCACTAGTCTTAAAATTGACTTTCATAGCCAATCTCTAGCATACTATAAGGATGCACATATGCCCCCATTGCTAGCTCCATATAATTATTTGACAACCATTTCTAAAACATTTCTTCAACTTCCTTGCTTAAATTTCTCTGATAACTACAACCATGGGAATTCCTTGGACTGTCCTAAGATTTCCTTCTTCATCCAAGCAAGTGAATGTCTTGTTAAGACAATCTAAGACAAAACAGTGTTGGTCCAACCAATCCATAATGATTAATCAGTCATAAGAACCCAATGGCAGGATGTTAAAATATGCCATGGTACTTAATCCATTCATGTCCACTGGACATGATTTAACCAACTCAATAATGTTTCTATTGGTTCGTATAGCCAGTTGTACCACCCAATATTTCTTATGCTTGCTTCTTGGCAGAAGAAATCTATCCACAACTTTAGGATCTATGTAATTATGACTAGCCCCTGAATCTATCAAAATATTAAAGGCATGGTTATTGATCATACCTTCTACTTCAATCATGTGTGATTGAAACTCTACCTACTTGTTGTCTAGGGATGCATATATCCTTAGTATACTTCTTCCCATGTCCTGCATTGTTTCAACTTGTTGTACATTGTGGACAACTCTTACTTTTCCACTTCTGTGAGGACAATATCTATACATAAGATATCATTTACAACCCTAACATTGAATAGGTGGCTTCCTTGTCCTTGGCCCACCTACCTCAACCATTTTATGCTCTCTAAAATATGTATGTCCTTGAGGACTGTTTCTAAAAATTGGAGGATTTTTCCCATTTTTCTTTTGTTCCTTATTGAACTTCTTGTTGTCCTCCCAAGCCTTCTAGAAAGTAGGCTTTCTTTTTTGTTGATCATATAATCCCTTTTCTCTCCTTATAGTTTCTTCTAGATTCTTGGGATCATCATATTTGATTTTATCACTTATGAAAGATGGCAGTCCACTCAGGTACCTATGAATATCTACTGTCTCATCCTTGATGAAGGAGACATACTTCAAAAAATCTAAGAATCTCCTTTAATATTCATCAATATTCATGCTTCCCAGTTTGATTTCAAAGAACTCTTTGATATTTTTATCATAATACCCCTTGGTCAGGTATTTCTTCTCAAAATGCCTCTTGAATTCCTTCCAAGTCACATTTTTCTCTCAAAGGTGTTGCACTTGCACGAGTTGATCCCACCACATGGATGCCTTTCCTTTTAGCTGATAGATACAAAAATTTCCTTCTACATGAGAATGATAGTTATGTAATTGGAAGTACTTCCTCGTACCAAGCAACCATGTCTCAACATCTTCATCCTTCTTGTGCTCTCCATCAAAATTAGGAGGTTTGATATTATTCATTTCTCCTTTCAACCCATCCGCCCTAGACCTCCTATGATTCTTGAGAAGGGATGGAATTGAGCTGCTATGTGTTCCCCTTTTGGAATTCCTTTGAGAGTGTTGGTGGTGTATGCTAACACTACTTGATTTTATTTTCTCATCAGGGGAGTTGTGCCTTCCTGATTTGTTGCAGCCACTCCCATTATGCAATTTATTTTGAATTCTTTTTACGCTCTTTATTAACTTCATGTTGAAGTATTCCTTCTTCTCCTTGGCCTTCATAGGCCTTACATTATCAGACCTGTGACTTTGGACATATGTTCGCAATCTTATGATGATATCAACCAGATTTATGTCTTCATCCTTTTCTTCTCCATGCCCATTCGAGATTATTCCTTTAACTCCCAAATGGACATCCATTCTTATAATCACATATTCTTTACCATAATCCTATTATTCATCTTCCATATCTATGCACTCTATGATAATTCTATTCTTTTCTGACAGTTATCAACTCTTCCAAAAATGTGCAACCAACAAAAATTTGTCACGCTAATTGTTCTCAATAATTTTCATGAAAACATGAACCATTCTGATTCATTAAACTATCATACATCTTTATGATGTTTTTCCTGAGAAATTGATTGTCCAGAACCAAATTATCGGTGAACAATTATTATTTATTATTCAATACCTTTCCAATGACTACTCCCTTGCTCCATTCTGAGCCTTGAGCAGAAAGTTATGAATGTTTGAATAATGGTGCTTCCTGGGAGGTGATCTTTGCACAACTGTTCGTATTTATCATATTTGAATTGAATATTGGATCCTTGATGGATCCTCTCTATAGTTTTATAGGCCTTCTTTACCTCTTTAGGTGTCGGTATATACAAAACAAAACCCCATGGGTTCCTTCTCTAAGCCCTTTCTCTGTTCTTAAAACAATTCATGTGACCACAAACTCTAACCAAGTGTTAGGCTGATAGGTTCTTATTTGGATATTTGGGACTTTGGGGCTCTATAATTTCAATCTCTGGGGTTTCTCGCAACTCCAAACCTCTAATCCCCCGGAGCATCGAATTGGTGAACTCGTGAAGAACGGTGGATCAACAGTCCACGGATTCCCATAATCCAACAATTGAGATGTACTATGGAAATCTAGGCTTCGGAAGTTTTCAAAGCACTTCTGCATAGATCCGTCAGAATGTCACACTAGATAATTCAGAAAAAAATCATCAATGTACCACGTCTTCTTGTTAACCAATGACCATGATCAACTCTGGGACTTCGAGCTTCGGGAATTCCGGAGTGCCAAGTCTCCAGACTATGGAATCTACTGTCGTGTGTCCTCTCCTGATAAACGATGAGGATTTACTCAACTCTTCGGAGTTTTAGGACTTTTCATACTTAACAATTCTTTACCAAGTTCCTCCAGAGTGCTAAGTCTCTGGACTGTAGGATCTAGCGTCATGTGGCAGAACACTATAAGAAGACATGTGGCCTAATCTGAGGGGTGACACGTGTCAAGATCTACCTACCAAATGAGTATTTCAAAATATCATAATACACTGACACATGGCATGCCTTATGTGTGTCTATGTCACCCCCATGTGATGTCACCTCCATGTCACTTCATAACTTCGAAACTTCGGGACTTTAGAGGTTCGGAATTTCTTCCAACAATTTTCCCTGAATGTTGAACTCCTGAATGAATTACCCTTTCGGGCCCACGAATCCACGTCACTTCGATACTTTGGGACTTCGGGACTTCGGAGGTCTAGAATTTCTTCCAACAATTTTCCTCGAACGTCGAACTCCCGAACTGCTTACCCTTCTGATCCCATGAAGCCACATCACTTCAGAACTTCGGGACTCTAGGACTTCGACAACCTTCTCTGCTTATAGTTTTAAAAGGGTTGGAGGGGTGAAGTCCGAAGGAATTCAATGCTTATCCTATGTGCATATTCTCTAGATCCAACAGATATGAGGGGTCTGTCCCTTCCCGAACTATTCCAAAAACTCAAGTTTAATTTTCAATTTCCCAAACCAATGGTGATTGCGACCTCTTTTATCATTTGTTTTTCTTAAACTGCCATACCTTCTGAGCTTCAAAAAAAAACCAAAGTATTCTCTTGGAACTCATGGATGCTTTTAACTTTGAATTTTATCCCGTTAGACAATAATTCCTCTAGAATTGCTTCTATAACTACTTGTACGACCCATCTAGGCTCAGTGTTGAAACCATGGGCTCTAATACCATTTTGTAATGTCCCCTTTCCATACTTTCTGGGGTAAACACCACTAACTCAAAACCAAACTGTTATGAAAATGTTTGTAACACACCCAACCAACTAGGCCGGTCATGCTACTTGAAACTATTATGCCCTGATACCATTTTGTAACATCCCCGACTACCTAGGCTGGACCACACTACCTTAATTATGCTCTATTCAAGATCTGAAAACATTCTTTTATAAATTCCAGACTTAGAGGCTTGTTGGCCTATTCTTCAATTAAAATTTGTGGAAGACATAATACATATAAATTTAACAAATGATTTACATTCTGCTACCACATATCATAATGCAAAAATAACAATTAAATCATAAATGGAATATTTAGAGGAAAAACCCATAAATGGAGTATACACCACTACCCAATTGTCTATCGACTACTCTAGTTCCCTTCTATGGCTTCAACAACACGTTGGATCATGAATTATTAGGGCGCTATAGTTGTTGTTGGGATCCCTCAAGGAGAACTCACTTCACCAACAACCTATCTCACCTGGAGAGAGTTGCTCACATGCCAACTTACACACATAGCTCACATCCTCGAACTTCCTCCAAGGAGAAAACATACACACATAACTCACAACCTTTCATTCCCTAAATACTTGTCCCACCCTAGGAAGTATACACCTTCACTATCCAACATTCCATCGACTACTCCACTTCCCTTCCAAGGCTTCAACAACAGGCCGAATAAGGAATTCTAAGAGTGTTATAGTTGTTGTTGGGTCGTCAAGGAGAAATCACTTCCCCGACAAACTCTCTCACCTAGATAGAGTAGCTCACAGGAATGACAACCTGCTTCTTTATTATAGCTCCTAAGACAATCCAGTAAGGTGTCAAGAGAAACAACAACTCGGTTATGGACACAAGTGTAGGTAGCAATAGAACTTGGGTAAGGTAGGGTACAAGCTCAAAAAGATACCAGAGCATGTAGTTACAGAGGTTCACCATGGCAGAGGATTCAATAATGGCAGAAAAAGGGGTGACTTCATGCATGCTCAATGCGTGCATGAAATGGACAAGGGATGGAAAGAATCGTGAGAGATCTAGTATGGTGAGAGAGACCCCCAAAAAAATTGAAATTCCCACATAAATCTGCATGCATCTTGGGTGACACTTGGCTCTTCCAAGAGTTTGTTCCTCTCCCAAAAGGAACTTAGGATAACTTGGTTTATTTCCCAACTTTAGTATTTTCAGTAAATACATTATAATATTCCCTTGAGTTAAGCCCTTAAGCTTAGCCCCTATTTCCTTGCCTCTCAAACTCATCCCTTTCCCTACCTAGTGGAGCTTAGTACCCCATCCTCGTTTATCGTGGTGGGTCTACACATAGCGATGTATTATATTAATGATATGAGTGTTACATATACAAAAATAGGCTCATTAGCCTTTGCATCTAGGCTCATTGTCCTAATCATCTCATAAGCCTCCTAGATTATAATAACTTGGCTCATGAGCCTATCAAACAAGTTTACAATACACAATTACATTTGGGACTCGACTTTGGGATATTATAGAGATTGTGAGATAAATAAGAGGAAGTTACATCAGGTGTGTTGTAGGTTGTATCCCTTCATTTTGTTAGATAATAAAAGGAAGGACCTGGAAATTTCTCTTGTGGATGTAGCCCACACTGGGTGAACCGCGTATATCTTTGTCTTTATTGTATTGTGTATATTTTTTGTTTTATTTCAACATTTGTTTTATTTTATTTCTCTATGATCCTGTTTTTTCTAACAACTAGTATCAAAGAGAAATTTAACTCGCAGGAAAAGAGGGTTCCTGGTCCAAGTAGGAGAAATGGCAGAAGATGGATATTTTAGGGTTGATAAATTTAATGGCCAAAACTACTAGTTATGGAAGATGCAGATGGAAAATTAATTATATCAGAAGGATATATTCCTACTATTGGGTGGAATAACAAAGAAGTTGACATCCATGAAGGACAAACAATGAGAGGTTCTTGATAGAAAGGAACTAGGAACAATACGACTGAGCCTAGAAGCATCGGTGGCTTACAATATTTCGAAAGAAAATACAACGAAGGATCCAATGGATGCATTGGATAAACTATATGAAAAACCCTCGATGTCCAATAAGCTATTTCCAATGAAGATATTATTTAATATAAAGATGTCATAAGGTGGGTCTGTTGCATATCATTTAAATGAATTTAATACGGTTACTAATCAACTAAGTTCTGTAAAAGTGGACTTTGATGATGAGGTCAGGGATCTTATAATATTTTTCTTATTTCCAGAAAGTTGGAATTGTTTGTTCATGGATGTAAGTAAATCTGTCTCTGGTTCGAACACTTTAAAATTTGATGATGTTGTTCGTGTTATTAGCAAGGAAATGTGGTGAAAAATCACAAG
Organism: Picea sitchensis; assembly: GCA_010110895.2. NCBI lineage: Eukaryota > Viridiplantae > Streptophyta > Pinopsida > Pinales > Pinaceae > Picea > Picea sitchensis. The sequence continues at coordinate 53,182 of SNQJ01S0011873.1, read as the reverse complement.
TGAGACATGAGGTAATGTGTTAAACATGGAAAACAAGGGAAGACAAAAGGATAGAGGAAAGGGCTCAGGGAACCGCGAAAATTATAGGAAGGGAATATGAGAATCTAGACTAGGAAAGATAGAGTGATGGAATTGTGGGAAGAAAGTACATATGAAGAAAGACTGCAGAGCTTCAAAGAAACAAAGAGATGGACAATAGGAGAAACATTAGGAAGAAAATGTATCAAGTTATGTGTTACAGTATTCTTTGATTCTTTCTGTAGATAATATTTTTGAGTCTTGGGTAGTATATTCAGGGTCTTCATTTCATGCCACACCCCATAGGAAACATTTTCTAGATAATGTTCAAGTTGATTTTGGATAGGTTCATTTGGATGATGATGCACCATGAAAAATTGTTGGAATGGGAAAGGTAAATATAAATCAAAGGAATGGAAACAAGTGGTTCATGAAAGAGGTAATACAAGTTCCATATCTAAGAAAAAATCTAATTTCAATAGGGAAGTTGGAAAGTGAAGTTCTTATATCTATATTTACAGATAAGGCATGGAAGTTCATGACCAAAGGATCATTGGTGATAGAAAAATGAGAAAATGTGGGTACATTGTATTTATGTACTAGAAATACTACTTCTTCTATATCTTTATCTTATACAAGAGTGGATACAACAATGTGGCATCATAAGCTTGGACACATGAGTGAGAAGGGGATGCAAATACTTCACAAAATAAATTTTTTTCCATATCTTAAACAAATTGATTTGGATTTCTGTGAGAATTGTTTTTATGGAAAACATAAGAGAGTTGTTGATTATTTGGGTTGGTTGTCATTGATGTCAACCCTTGAAGAAAGTCTAGTAGTGAATTCTAGTAGCACAAAGGTTTGGGTAATGGATACAACTTTGTTTGATGGATAAGGGTATGCATTTTGATATATTTGTAGGAAATACTATTCTAGATGGATAGTACATGTCATGCCATTTCTAGTGGTATGCGGAATATCACATAACTCCTCATGGTTAGACAGTTATGGAAATGTGAAGTTGGAGCACCCTCATGAGTCATCTAGAAGCCCCAAAAGGTCAAAGTAGTCAAAGTGGTTGAAAAGAAGAAATTATTTCAATAATAAAGTTAATGGAGAAATTACTAAGTGGACAAGTGTTTAGAAGCGGGTTAGCCCTGAAATAAGGAAAGTGGGTTAAGATGGTTAAAAGGTAATTTAAATAATAAAGTGAAGTGATGAGTGTACTATAATTCAAACTGTATACAAAATATATTATTGAAATAATAAATTTAATGGAGAAATTACTAAGTGGACAAGTGGTTAGAAGTGGGTTAGCCCTAAAATAAGGAAAGTGGGTTAAGATGGTTAGAAGGTAACCCCTTGAAGAAGCTACATGAAAGTAAAAATAAGAGGCAAGGGTCTCTCAATTTTAATCACACTTGAGCATATTGAATATCTACAAGTGACTGAGGTAACCAAAGGATATCTAAGCCGAATTTCAGAGGGAAGCTGAAGTAACGAAGGCCAAAATTCAAGGGACGATAAATTCTTTTGATGATGCTTTGTAAGGTAGGTTATTTACAGGTCATCTCACCATTTTCAAAATAACATTTTTTCTAGAATTATTCAAACCGTTAAATTGGGAGGTCATTTAGGAAACATATCCAAGTAGCTTTGATACAAATTTCATCTTGTGGGTCATTTCATTTTTGGATTTACACTCCGTGGAAAATAGGGTTTGTGGCTAGTCCTGAAACTAGTCTAAAACATGTTTTTCAGGTAAAAACGTCATAACTTCTTCATAGAAAATCCAATTTCAGTAAGACCAAATGAATTTGTTAGCGTACATTCTTTAGTATTTTGTGTACAATTTCCAGATCCATAAAACAAATATTCCATCCAGGGCACGCTCTACAAATTCGCTCTGTATAATAATAAAGAATTCAACAAGGTATGACATTTTTTCTATAACTCCTTTTCTGAGAGGTTCCATGTAGTGAAACCTAGAGGAATTGCATAAATAACACTGAATAACATTGTGTACTATATTCAAATCTTTATTCATTACATATACATAGTTATGATTATTTCAAGTTAGGGTTGTTCGTTAATCCAAAATTAGTCATGTGAGACTAAAGTAAAGTTTGATAAAATGATAGTCTCTTATTGTTAAAGCTAAGGAAGGCTTGCAGGCATGTGATCATATATATCAGGTCTATTATAGAGTTATAAATAATCTTTGGATGATGAAAAATATGATGGATTTTGGTTGAGGTATGTTACAGATAGAGGTTGTATAACATTGAGGTTGTGGAACATAGTTTGATGTAATGGTTTATGGTATTTGGTTATGGATAGTGTGATGTATTGCTAGAGAAATTTGGATGGTTATATTGGTATATGTATTTGGTATATGGTTGAGGTACATGTTGGGTACATAGTTGAGACAAGTAGTTGATGAGTTGGCACATACATCAGGTGTATAGTTGATGATGTTGGTACATCTTGATGAGTCATAGTTTATGTGTGTTTGATGCATGATTGGTACATATTTGGTGCATGGTTGATGCACTCATTGATGGTACAAGTTGAGGTACAGGTTGGTGCATGGTTGATGTAGTTGTTTATGGTACAGGTTGATTACAAGTTGACGTACAGGTTGGTGCATGATTGATGCACTTGTTTATGGTACAAGATGATTACATATTGTTTGGTAGAGGTTGGTGCATGGTTGATACACTTGTTTATGGTACAGGATGATTACAGGTTGTTTGGTGCATGGTTTATGCACTTGTTTATGGTATAGGTTGATTACAGGTTGATTGGTACATGTTTACAGTGGTATATCTTAGCGTGATAGTGTGACATTGGTTCCATCATTCTACTTCTACGTCAGGGTGGTTGGATGGAGCACTGACAGGTGGTTTTAGCCACCTTTCGGTTGTATTCGAAGAACATAGGGGGTTGGAGCCTCCTTGTGGTCATAGCCAAAGAATTTGGGAGTTGGAGCTTCCTTCAGGTTGGAGACTAAGAAACTAGGGGGTTGGAGCCTCCTTCTAGTTGTAGCCAAAGAATTAGAGAGTTGGGTCTTCCCTCAGGCTGTAGACTGAGAAACTAGGGGGTTGGATCCTCCTTCCAATTGCAGCTAGAAAACAAAGAAATTTGGTGCTTCCAATGAATGTAATTCTTAAATACATATAAGAAAAAAAATTCCATGGTTTTCTCCCTCTTTGGGTTTCCACGTAAAACGCTGGTGTACTTTGTATGTGTATGATTTCTCATTTGTTCATTGTTTATTTACTTTGCAAATATTGGATGATAATGCTACATTGATATAACACTTTCATTTTATGGTGAAAAGGGATTAAATTGCTCTATTATTGATTCACCCCCCCTCTCAGTAATCCAACAATTGGTATCAGAGCGAGGTTCCTTCAGGAAACAATTTAACCACTGGAAGGAGATCAAGGATTATTCTGAGAATGGAGTACCAATGTTTAATGGTGAGAATGGTTTAAAGTATGAGATGTGGAGTAGAAGGGAGAAAATATTTTTATAGGAACATGGGCATTATATTTGACTATCAATTGTTACAGGATGTGATAGTTCAAAAAGGGAAAAGGCTGCATCCAAGAAGGAATTGAAGAAGAATAACACAATAGAAATGGATTTCATCTAGGAAAGATTACCTAATCCTCTAAGAGAAAAGGTTGCTAAATGTTCATCAGCCAAAGAACTTTGGGATAAGTTACATGACATATATTCTTCACCCATCGCAGATTCAGAAAATGCCAAAGAAGATGCAGATACAAATCAAGAAGAATTATGTTCACCATGTCAAACAGATTCAGAAGATGAAGAGTACATAATCACCAGAGGTATGTTTTTTTTCTTTAATTGTGAAAAACGCGAACATCTTGAAATAGAATGCCATGAAGGAAATGAGACAGAAAAACTAATTGAAAAGGAAGACAATTATGAAGTAGAATTGATTAGTGCTTTATATGAACTAGGAGAACAAAAAAAGTCACTCAAGAAAGACTTGACGAAACAAAAGGAAATTGTTCACATTTTTTAAGAAGCCTAGCAGCTCATCGAGAACTTAAGAACTCAGCTAGAAGAAGCCATAAAGATCGAAGAAAATATTGAATATCAAAAGCAGTATTTGGAAGCCAACATAGCAGCACAAAAGGAAGAACTAGAAATGAGACAGAACATATTGACAGATCATCTTAAGGAAATAACTAACGATCTAAACCAGCTTGAGGCATTGTTTGGTGAAGAAGAGAAAGGACTTGAAGAAGAAATAATCACATATAGAAATTCATCTTGAAGAAGGGAAAAGAACAAAAGAAGTCATGAAGTATCAGATAATGAAGAAATAAG
>SNQJ01S0011873.1:16109-46209 GCA_010110895.2 Picea sitchensis | reverse complement strand
CAAAAGATATTCCATCTTGAGCTTCCAGAGCTCAAATCTTTTCCCATTAAACTTCTTGATCTCCATCTTCGAATTGCTTGCCATTTCTTTTTACCTGAAAAACAATACCACAGATCTCCCACTGTAACAAGGCTTATCACAGTCCCAAGCCAAACCCTTGACGACAAAGGCATACCCCTGAAGCCAATAAATCTATGATACCAAATGTAAATTCTAACCTTGTACAATATCTATTGCAACCTGATATTCAGAAAAGAACAGAAAAGATACAATGGAAAATACAAACATTACTCAGAGATTTTTCACCTAGAAACCCAAACCGGGAAAACCAGCATATATTATATTCATACATTGTTTTTCATTGTTTACAATACAATATACATATAGGAGCTAGTGGCATCCAAAACCCTAACCCAATGACCTGGATTAGTCCAAAACCCTAATTCCTTAACCAGAAATAGAAAACCATCGACAAAAAACCATGTGCCGAAAAACCACCTAATATCATGTGGTCCTGGAAATATGTCGTCCCGGTAATATGTTGTCCCGGAAATATGTCGTCCCGGTAATATGTTGTCCCGGAAATATGTCGGCCCGAAAAAAAAAAATTCGGGGGCGCTGCCCCCGAAACCTCGCGCAGGGGGCTCTGCCCCCTTGCAACCCCCCTCTAAACCCCCTGCGCACCCGACGCAGGCACTCAAACACTACTCCTCGTGCAAAGAATATAACACATACCCAACAATTTCAAGCATTAAACATGTACCAAAAACATAGTTATTCCCATAAGCTGCAATAAAAAAAAATACTCATCAAAGCATAGATTTTATCACATGTTGCATACTAATAAAGACAAGTTATACTGTAGTTGAAGGAAAATAAACATACTTCGCACAAATCAAAATTGTATTCAAGATAAGAAATACATACGAATTTGGATACAAACACACTGTCATCAATAGTATCTTCACCAGGTAGAGAGCTTTAATTCATGTGAAGAATCGGTCCAACCAGTTTTTGTATTAATATGTTTCTCCCAAAAAATGAACACTTCTAACATACAAACAATGCCTATTTATCACAGATGTGGAGGCCCTCAACCAGTGTGGAACTAAGGGTTCCTCTACACATCGATTGTTAAACAACTTATTAAATTAACTAAAAAACATTGTTGGAGTATGTTAATGAATACTCTGAACTTCACTTAACAAAAAGGAGTGGTTCTTATCACACAAAAAAGACCACTTATTGTGCTTTAAACTTAAAAGAGTCTTGAAATAAGAAATCGAAAACTGCTACTAGCAACGAAACTGGACTGATGGATGCACTGGAATGAACTGAGATTTGACAGAAAATGACTCGGAGTGACAAAACTATGTTTTGCATTGAGAACCGACATGCATGCACATTGTTGGAGGCCACTAGAGATAACTAAATATGCTGGCAGTGAAAGAATCAAATCATTTGGTGTCTTCTGGGAGTCTCTAATATTCTTTCTACAGTCTGGATTATAGTTTCCCCAATTCTAGTTTGGCGTTGTAGGGTTGGGATTCCAGAATTTCTATTATGTACCTGTTGGCTATCATCAAATTACTGCCAGATGGGAAATCTCATGAAGTCGAGTATCTCGGTGCTCCCCGAGAATGACGCCAGGAGATGTTGGTCCTAAAGTCTATGAAGAATATCCATATCTTCTAGAGGCCTATATTCATTAATCACCATTTATGCGAATTAAGCCAAGATTAAGACTTTAATCATTAAATATTTTGGGAGTTTAGTACTATGAATGTTGAGTTTGAGAATCTCCTGGAGTGCTAATGCTCCAGAGTTACATGGCAATTTGGGACCCACTTTGGTTGTTCGCGGCTTTGACACTTTGGGGATTTGGAGAACTATTCTCTCTTTGAGAATAAATCCCCCAGAGTGCCAATCTACTGTAGTCATAACGATGTTTATCTTAATTAACCTAGGATTATCATTTAATCATTTGACATTTCATGAATTTCTGAACTCCGACTCTTTTGGAAACTGTGTTAAATCTCGATCAAAATATCCCAGAGGAAATTTCCCCAGAGTGATGTGGCGGTTGTGACATCACGACTGATGACATGTCATGAAAAGAAGGGTGACACATATCACCTGGAAAGGGGAAAATAGCATGTTGAAAATGCTCGAAATGAGTGCCACCTGTCGGAAACCAATGGGTGCCACGTGGCACCATGAATGAATTCTATGTTTCAACATAGATGAGCGCTACATGTATCCATCTCCTCAGCGCTTTGGATCTTCGAGAGTTTTTGAATTTAGAGTATGGATATCTCCTAGACAACTAACTTCCGGAGTGATGTGGTAGTTCAGGGCTCTGGCCCTTTGGGGCTCTGGTACCTTGAGGGTTCATGATTGTCTTTAAGTAAAAACATGTGGATGGTATATCCTATGGATCTAACGTGGTATTTTGATGTTTCATATCGCTGAAGTGTCACAAAAATAATGGTGACACGTGTCACTTGAAATAGTATAGATGACAGACCCAAATATGCTTGAAATGAGTGTCACATGTCGTGATATGATTGTTCCACATGTCATGATAGAAGAGTGGCACATATCTTTGTCTCTTTAGCATGTCGGCTTTGATGTGGCACCGATTTTTCAACATTCGAGAGTTTTTGAGTGTTGTGCTTGGAAATCCCTAGAGGACAATCGTCGAAGAAATGCTACAGTTCGGAGTTCGAGATTTTTTGTCAAAAATGAGCTTAAGATTTTCGAGGCCGAAGTTGCAAAATGACTTATGTGTGACTCTTGTGATTAGACCTCAAGGGAGTTTTGTAATGTCGAATGTGAGATATCTGTTGATATGAAAGTCTGTTGGATCTCCACCATTGAAATTTAACCTATTTGTTTGGCTTGAAATCTAAGATGGGAATGAGCTGCTACGAATTGTTGTGTTCTATTTTGTGAAAGCTTACTACGCATACAAAGGACTTCGTAGTCTTGGACGTACCCTGTGCACACAAAATATTTGGTATACCTATTACATGCTCAATCAATGGAAAACATGATGAAAAGTATTTCAAACCAAACCATGACATGCAATTATTCTTCAAGAAAACAGAAACAATTTGCGCAAAGAATCAATCAAGAAAAATAATGATAAAAAACCAAGTCATTTAGAGAGGGAAATTGACTTAACCAACCAGAAGAGGAATAATTTTGATGAAGGCATAGGGAAAAGAGGTAGCAAGGGAAGGGGTGCATACTTAGGTCTCAACACAACAAACCATTCAATAGATGACAAAATGCATATTTTACTTGCACCAAGAATAATCATGAGAATACCATGCAAGATCATCATAAAACCTCCAAGATTGATCCAAGTTGCAAAAAATAGCCTTAAACAAGAATGGTGCCTCACAATTTCAGCCAATAAACCTCACTAGGGCACAAATTTCAGACCTCTTGTCTTGGATGACAAGTTCTGGTGTGAAAATGAGAGTACTTTATGTTTTATTATACAAACATTTGACCTTTAATTATTTTTTAGGTAAAAAACAAGGTCAACCTGGCCAATTTACAAAAAAATTCAATTTTGACATAATTAAATTCACTTTTCATCCTAAGACACCTCCAAGGGTGACATCATGCCCTTCTAGGGTGATGTTGAGGCCCATAGGTGGAATGTGGAGCTAGGAAATTGGGGCGCTTGGCCTCCAAAGGACTAAAATGATGCCCACATGTGCCACTAGGCTAAAAAATGCCTCCAAAATGAAACCCTATATCTATATGACGTCTAGTGTTGTCATGGTAACGTCTAGGGCCCTCAAGGGATAAATTCCATGTGGGAAGAGAAAGGTCCCCTAGGTCTATATCTACCAGGGTGCCTCTAAAGGAAACATCTTTTTTCTTCCTGGTGCAAGTATTCAATCTCTTCTTACCCCTTGTTGGGGTTTGAGCATCCATCTGTGGGATTTAATCCCCCATGAAGGTTCGAGCTAATCATTCCCTCATGTGTAGTTGTCCACAAGGAAAGGTCCTACATCAACAACAAGTACGCCCTCCAGGGGTTCACAAGTCACATGGATCATAGAATGTAAATCAGATCCAATAATTAAATTACCCAAACATGTGCATCAAACCCCCGTTAACCCAGACAAATGCTCAAAGACGTTATGCAATTTAACAAGTTAGGTTTGGAGAAGGTCTCGGGGTGTCCTATTGGGATAACCTCTCTTAAGTTTTGGGTGATTCCCAGGTGGTATCTATTCCAAGTCATGTAAGTGTATGAGGTGGCATGGTGTAAGTATTTGGGCATGGGGTGCATGTAATAATAGGGAAATGTAAAGTCTTACATATGGCTTCCTTTGTAGAGGGCGAGCTACACTTTGTCATAAATGTAATTGGTTCCTTGCACATTCAATTCCTTTTACTCTTAGATTTATTTCTTCTGATATTTTGATCTTATACTTCAAGGGAAATCGTTGAGGTCCATTGTCTTTGCTTGATGACTAGAGGTGACAATGTTATCCACAAAAAAATCATGGAAATGAGAAGGTTGGATCGTGATGAGACCCCCTTTCTCTTAGCTATGCCACCAAGAGCCACTACCTTGGTTTGGTGACCAGATAGTTGGTAGTGTTATACCACTACATGCCCATGTTCATAATATCTTGGCTTGTGATGATACCCCCTATCCATCAACTATTACATTGAGTTTTTATGTTATCTTATGGGTCCCCTTTTCTTACTGAGAAGCTATTCACTGCTTTCTCTGGGATCCATAGGTGAAACATCTTGAAGGTTTCAACATTGTATTTTAACTCTTTCCATCTACCTTCACCCTTTGGGCCTTTAGCTCCTTCTTCTCGGGAGGTAAGGTACAACCCTTCCTAGTGTAGCCAATCCCAATGCCCAAACAAGGATAGGGGAGATGAAAGGAATAAATATGGAAAATGGTAAGTATTAAGGGAACAAACGATGAATTTTCATAGATCCACCTAGTAGAAACCCATGATAGATCAACTTACTAGGGCACCATGTCACCCTTCCAGGTATGAATGAGGAAAAGCTTATAATTTCCAAGAAAATGTCATGAAATGAGGAAGGATTCAGTACAACATATTCAGGTGCTTCAAAAATCAGAGTGATACATACCATGATACTCAGACTCATTACCTCGTGGAGCAAGACTCACCGCTACTTTAGGACTAGGCTGGCGAGATGGATACTGCTGCTAGTGACAAGTGGAATGTACTTAAGAAAAGAGGGGCCTTCCAAGGCCATGATGAAGTCATCTTGATCTCAGTACTCCATGTCTAGGAACTGTGGGCCTTGAGACGTGATCTCCTTAGTTATCCCTAGGCTAGGCGTTAACATGACCATCGCTCCTTCTGTCTACATGCCTCTATAATCTTGAAGGATTCTCTCTCTCTGTCTCCATGCCTTTATATATTTATCCCCCCTTTGAAATCAATGGAAAAGGGTAATACTCCTAAGGGATGATCCCTCTGTGTGCAAGCCTCTTCTTTCTCTTCATGGTTCTTCCTCGTGTAAATCTCTAATGTATACGAAAAACATTCAAATTTTGATTCACTTAGATTCTTCATGTCCCCATATTTTCTCCCCCTATATTACTGTGCCTGAAGTTGTGTGAATCATTTTGGGGTAGAAACTACTCCAAGTTTTTGTCATAGATACTCAAAATTTTCCCTTGCAAGAGGTTTGGTGAAGATATCTGCAATCTACTCTTTTGTCCCGACATACTCTACCTTGATATCCTTCTTTGTAGATTGTTCCCATAGAAAGTCATTCTTGATCAAAATATGTTTCATCTTAAAATGAATCACTGGATTCTGTGAGATACTTATAACACTGGTGTTTTCACAAAATATTGAAATGGGCTCATGATATTGTACTTGTATATCCTGTAAAGTTTTCTTCATCCAAAGAACATGAGTACAACATGAAGATACTGCAATGTATTCTTATTTCATTGTGGAAAAAGATACTGATAATTGTTTCTTGGTTAACCATGATACCAGACACTGACCTAAGTAGATGATCCAGGTGTATATCTGTGTCCACCCACCTATTCCACGGGCTCGAAAAACAATTTTCCATCTTGGCCGTTTTTCGATAGTTTTTCAGGTTCTAAACTTCCGAGGCCATTTTGAGGCCCTAAACAACATTTTTTTGATGATTTGCGGCCCAGGTGATTATCTAAGGCATTAACTTGGGCCAGTTGAATTTCATTATTCTCGGTTAGACCTTTCCAACGGTGTATCGAGTGCCCCAAACAGAGATTGTATGCAAAATTTACGCCCCCAACAAGTTGACGTATCAACTACCCATATTGGGGCCCACAAAACTTTTGGCTTTTCATTGTACGAGGTTAGGGTTTTGGATTTTACTTATGTTAAAAATTCCTTTGGAGCCTCATTGCAAAAATAAACTTCTTGCGAATGCAAGTAGCTATCACATCTCTTATGAGAGATAAGCTGCCACCATTCTAGCGAGTCTTTCACTCTATATTTTTACAGTCTTTGTACATTTATTTCATTAATTGAAATCATGTATTATTGTATATTTGTGTTTATGGTTGCATCTATGATACATTTGTGTTATATTATTGGATATAAGCGATATCTCTATGCATTTATTTATTATATCTCCACTCTCATTTCGTGCCGAAAATAATCTGGATTAGTGGTATCAGAGCAAGTTGCTCTTGATCATTTTTCAGTTCATGTCCTCGACGAGTTCTGAGTGTATCAAGTTCGGTCTCGAGTTTGTATCTCTTGAGAAAAATCTCTCTCACACAACTAAGAAACCCTCCATGTGGGAAGAAAATAAAAAATACGAAACAAAAGATTCTATCAATCTGTTGCTTGAGAAAGCTGTCACGCGACAATGGGACGAAATGATGGAGAATTTTTCCCACGTCCTTCAACACTTGTCGATAGAAGTAGGAACATATTTATCAAGTGACCACTTTGGAGGCACCTCTCCCTTCAAGGTACAAGTTTATTTTGACATTCTTGTATTTGAAGGTCAGATAGATGAAGATGCCCTAGAAAAATGGTTAAATCTGCTAGAAGGTTATTTCTTTGTTCATAATTTCTATGCGAGGGAAAATATCACCTTTGAACCCCTTAAGGCTCCCCCCCATGTCAAACATTTGTGGGAAAATTTCTGGGAGAAAAGTTCCACAGAGGAGTCTGGAATATATGGGGTTGAACCCACATGGGATTTTTTTGTGGATGTGGTAAAGGAATAATATTATCCTATTGGAAACTATGAAGATCAGTACATGAGATGGAACAAACGGTGGCAAGAGAGGGGCCAAGTAGTGTCAGAGTTCACCAATACCTTCCATACTTTTCACACCAAGCTGGGTATCAAAGACTCTTAGGGACATTTGGTTCTGAAATACAGCGGGGCTCTACACAGATACATCCAAACTGAAATGTATTTTCTAGATATTTCATCACTCGGTGTTGTGTATCGATATTTTGTTAAAATCGAGCAAAAATTTAGGAACCAGAACAAATAGTAGTTTGGATATGCAAATATGCAACAACCAAAGTATGAGAAAGTCGACCCTAACAAACAACTTCCTAAAAACTATTCTAAGCCACCTGAAAAGAAGGGTCATGGAAAGACGAAGAAGGACACCGAAAAATGTTGTGATTTCCACAAAATCCCCTGGTACAACACCGATGAATGTCTCTCAAAACTTTGATTGGTGGTCGATATCAAAGACAAGGATCTGAACCCTAATTTGGAATTTGATTATGAAAATACTGGTAAAAGACAGATCATCAACGTAGACCCCATTTCTATTGTCATGACCGCACCAATTCAACCAGAAGAACCAATCTATCCTGAAGAGGGGGAGCTGTTTTTTCATTCACATATGTGGGTGAAGGGGACCCCGCTGCATTTTATTGTTGATAGTGGAAGCCAGAAGAACCTCATCTTAGCAGAGGTCGTCAAACAATTGGGATTGTCGACAACACCACACCCACAGCCATACAACATCAGGTGGCTTCACCAGGGACAAGATCTTCTTGTTAGCCAACAATGTCGATTGTCATACAACATCCAACCCTTCAAGAATGAGGTATTATGTGATGTTTCCCCACTAGATGTCTTTGAGGTTCTCTTGGGCCAGCCATATATGTGGAAACTCCATGTTGTTTATGAGTCTCGACCCCATAGTGTCATTGTTTCTCTGGGGGGTCATCTCTATAGAATTCCAGAGATAGTTCTGATTATTGTTCCACCTAAACAGTGTCGCAAGGTAGTATATCATACTAAAAAATTTAGCTTCTTCAAAATCTGTTCGAAAGGTGAACAAAAGGATACTACAACCACTACAGTCTCGGAACAAGCACCTTCTATCCAACAAAAGCAGGTTAGAAAGACTGCAACAAAGCGCAAATATTCCTTATACACACAAACATCTCATGTAACCCGACTGGTGACTGGTTGAATAGATTCAACTCCACCAACAACAGGTTCTTGATAGCCTTCCATAAAACAAGCAACGCGGCATCTCCAGCAAGGCAAGCAACTCACCAAGATTCAAATTTAGCAAACACTTCCCCCTCTCCCCCGGGAACTCAATGCAATGGATACCATTTCTTCCTAAGGAGGGAGGATTAATCTAGGTGGATATCGGTGGACACCCACCTATTCAATGGGCTCGAAAAACAATTTTCCATCTTGGCAGCTTTTTGGTAGTTTTTTGGGTTCCAAACTTTTGGGGACATTTTGAGGCGCTAAACAACATTTTTTGGGGATTTGGGGCCCAAGTGACTTCATAAAGAAATAACCCGAGCCAGTCGAAAATCCTTCCTCTCGGTTAGACCTTACCAATGGTGTATCGAGCACCCCAAACAAAGATCATATGCAAAAGTTACGCCCCCGAGAAGTTGACGTATCAGCTACTCGCATCGAGGCCCGCAAACCTTTTGGATTTTCATCTTCCGAGGTTAGGGTTTTGGATTTTACTAATGTTAAAAAAGAATTTGGAGTGTCATTGTAACAATTATCTGCTTGCGAATGCGAGTACCCATCACATCTCTTCTCATAGATAAGTTGCCACCATTCTAGCAAGTCTTTCACTCTGTATTTTTGCAGTCTCTTTACATTTCTTTCATTAATAGAAATCGTGTATTAATATATCTTTGTGTTTATGGTTGCATATCTCATACATTTATGTTATATTATTGGATATCTGCGATATCTTTGTACATTTTTTTATTATATTTCCGCTCTCATTTCGTGGCAAAAGTAATCTGGATCAGTAGAAGGCTACTCCACTTGTACTTCTTCTATCGTCAATGCTACCTGCCCAATATGCATTTGTGTACATGACCAAAGATAGATCATTCCCTTTTGGATACCATAATCCAAAATCTTATGTTTCCTTGAGATATCTGAATATTCTCTTTACTTCCATAACATGTGTTTCTTTCGGTCTTGCTTGAAATCTCACAACTTGTCCCACTTCTTGAATCACATCCGGTCTTGATGCTATCACATAGAGTAAGTTTCTAGTCATTGATATGTAGAGTCTATAATCTGCATTCTTAGAATCATCATCATTTCTTAACTTGCAACTAGTTTGTGTAGGAGTACTCACTAGTTTTCAATCTTCCATTCCAAACTTATTTAACATTTCTTTGATATACTTGGTCTGAGAGATAAAAATACCTTTATCGCGTTGACATATATGTAGTTCCAAAAAGAAGTTTAAATCACCAATCAAGGACATGTCAAACTTGTTGATCCAGATTTTATGAGCAAAACGAAATAAATACAGATTATTAACAGGTGCTTAACACAAAATAACAAAGATACAGTAAAATTGGTTTTCTATTCAATAACGAAATAAGCTGAAACTATAAAATGCAGCGGAAACAAGCTTGCTGGAATGGTGGCGGATTATCTCTGAGAAGAGATGTGACGCCAGCGCACATTCGCAATAAGAAGGTTACAATGAGGATATGAAGGTATTTTTACAATAAGAAAGAATTACCCAAACCCCTAGACATCCAAAAACCCAACCCTAGGAGATGAAGCACCAAAAGTCATGTGGGCCCCGTTTGGGTAAGTTAGTACATCAACTTCCCAGGGTCGTAATTTTTACATACGATCTCTATTTTAGCCGTTTGATAGCCCATTGGAAAGGTATTGCCGAGGATATTAATTTTGGGGGCTCAATCATGCCTTCAATTATCATTGAGGAGCTCGATCCTGAAAAACCTTCATTTAAGCCCTCAAAATGGCCCCAAAAGTTAAAACTACTAAAAATAGTAAATTTCCAAAATTGTCAAAAAATTGTTTTGATCTAGTTGGAAAAGGTGGGTGGCCACCGATATCCATCTGGATCAATCCTACCTCCTTAGGTATAAATGGTATCCATTGCGTTAAGGTTTCCCATCAGATGAGGAAATTTCTGCTGAATTTGGCCCCGGGTGAGCCACTTGCGTTGGTTTAGGAGCTTACCTGCTTTAACGACTCGATAAAGATGGATCCTTTGTTGTTGAGTTACCTTGATCTGTTTGTCCACAATATGATCATTGGATACCTGGTGTATGCAATCAGGGTTGATCTCTATTGGTGTTAGTTGTTCTGCTACTTCTGAGGTGTCCAATGATGGTGGGAAATAAGGGTGAAGGATTTCCACGTTGAACATTGGGTGAAAACCAAGGAAAGGAGGAATGTTGAGCTCAAAAGAATTATCCCCCACGGACTTGGTGATAGTGTACAACCCGTAACGGAGTGGGAAAATCTTCCAATGGTGTCCTGTAAGGTGTTCTTTCTGCAAGTGCAACCAAACTTTTTCGCTCACCTAAAACTTATGCGGCACCCAATGTTGATCATGGCATTATTTGTACTTGTCATTGGACTTTTGTAGGATATCCTGAACCTGTTGGTGGATGTGCTAGTTCTTCTCAATGAACCAAGTGGATTTGTCAGCTTCAGTTGGAGCAGGAGATGAGTCGATTGAGGTGACTACAAGGGGAAGTGCAACATCTATGGGACCCAATGGTTGGAATCCCAACCCCACTTGAAAGGGGCTATGGTCGATTGAGCTATGCAGGGATCAGTTGTAGCTATGTTGGGCATAGGGAAGGATCTCATCCCATGTGCGAGGGTGCTTTGAATTATACATGCAAAGGATATGCACAATAATTCGATTTACAACCTTGGTTTGGCCATCTGTTTGGGGGTGGAAGGTCGTGGATTTGGTGAGCTTGGTGTGCAGCAGTGACTAGAGGCTCGACCAAAATGTGTTGAGAAATCGATTATCCCGATCTAAGACAATGGTTTGTGGGATTCCAAAATGTACCCATAATCGTTCAAAGAAGAGTTTGATAGTGGCCTCTGCTATGATGCTCTTCTTGCAGGCAACCAGAATTGCCATCTTAGAAAAGAGATCAACAACCAAAAAAACACAGTCATTTCCCTGCTTGGTCGACAGGAGGCCTGACATGTAGTCCATTGAGATGGATTCCCATGGCCTGTCAGGAGTAGGAAGAGGGGTGTACAGGCCCTGTTTCTTAGTGGTTGGTTTGGAAATAGCACATGCAATGTAAGACCTTATATACTTACTGACCTCCTGTCGAAGTTTCGGCTATTAGAAATGTTTTTGTAGCATCACCAATGTCTTTTCAACACTGAAGTGTCTATAGTGGGATTCCTAGATCAGCTTCGCTCGCTCACTTGATGGAACATAGATATGGCCCATACGACAAAACAACCCATCATGAATATGGAAATTATCGACAACTGCGTTTGCACCCAACATTTGGTAGGTGGTGGAAAAGTGAGGGTTTGTCTCATAGAGTTGGGGCCATCCAGATGTCTCATGGCCGCAAGAGTCTAGCACTGTGGTTAGTGTTGCGACTGGAGGTCTGCTGAGGCAATCAATGACGCAATTTTTGCTTCTTGTTTATACTTGATGTTGAGGTGGAATTATTGCAAGTATGTGGACTAATTTTGATGGCAGTCAATCTGCAATTTTCCCTGTGTCTGCATGAACTGCAGTGGCTTATGATCAATGTGGATGACTGTCTCCTTCGCAAGAATGTAATGTCTCCACTGGCGGTATGCTTGCACAATGGATTATATTTCTTTGTCGTAAGTAGGGTACTTACAGACAGTATCTAACAATGTCTCACTATGATAGGCCACGAGGTGGTCATGTTGAGTAAGATTGAAGCCCACAACATAGTCTGAAGCATCTGTCTCGATCTCAAAGGGATGTTGCAGGTCTGGTAGTGAAAGTACTGGGGCTTAACACAAGCACTGCTTCAAATCATCGAACACTTGTTGTTTTGACTGGCCCCAAGCAAATTTTTCCTTACCACCACCCCTATTTATTTGGCTAAGGGCCTATGCAATATGGGAGAAACCCAACACGAACCTAAGGTAGAAATTGGCAAGGCCCAAGAATATCTGAAGCTCAATGAGTGTTGCTGGGGCTGGCCAGTCATGGATGAATTGGATCTTGGCTGGATCCGAATGTACGCCATGTTGATCAATGATGTAGCCTACGTAATGGACCCTGTCCATGCCAAAGGAGCTTTTTTCCAAGTTGGCGTATAGCTTGTGCTGCTGCAGGGTGTGCAGAACCTACTGAATATGCTGCAAGTGTTCGACCCAAGTCTTACCGTAAATTAGAATTTCATCCATATACACCACTACAAAAGTATTGGTGAATGGTCGCAGGATATCGTCCATCATCCTCATGAAAGTGGTTGGAACATTTGTCAAACCAAAGGGCATGACCAACCATTCAAAAAGGATTTCCTTTGACTTGAAGGTGGACTTCCATACATCTATCTGTTCTATCAGGACCTGGTGGTAGGTAGACTTCAGATCAATCTTACTGAAGTATTTGGCCCCCGTGAGTTGATCAAGGAGGTCATCGATTCGGCGAATTGGGTACTAGTTTCTGACTGTGATTTTATTCAGAGCCCGATAATCAATACAGAGTCACCAGGTTCCATCTTTCTTCTATACCAGCATGATTGGGCTCTTGAAAGGTGATGAACTGGGGCATATGTGCCCCTTGTGGAGAAGTTCTTGGATATGTCACTTGATCTCCTCATTCTCTAACAAAGAGCGACGATAGACTAGCCCATTAGGCAGCGGTGCGTTGGGGGTCAGATCGATGGGGTGCTTGACCCGACAGTGTAGAGGTACCCCTGTAGGTGAGGAGAAGATATCCAAGTATTCTTCCACAACCTTATCTACTTTCTTCTGCTGTGTGGAGAGGTTGGTCGTAGAGACCCTAGATGTGGCTATGATCTTTCACTTATTCTGAGAGTGAATCACGAAGAAGACAAACTTCCCCATCTGAGAGATGACCTCCCTGCATTTCTTAGTAGAGATCAAGGAAAAAACACTAGCTGGGACTGCCTCAGGTATCCTATACAATTTCCTGTCCAAAGTAATAATAACACTACGAGGCCTAGACTCACATACAACATGACGCTTCGATAAATAAGGTTGGCCCAAAAGAACATCACAAACTTTGAGAGGAGCAACATCACACAATACCTCATCTTTGAAGGGTCTGATGCCATACAACAGTCGACACTGTTGGCCGATGCAGAGATCGCATCCTTGGCGGAGCCATCCAATGGTGTACGGTTGTGGGTGCGGCGTTGTTGGCAGGGCCAGCCGCTTGATGAACTATGTTGATATGAGGTTCTTCTGGCTATCACTATTAATGATGAAGTGCAGTGGGGTGCCTTTTACCCACATCTGTGAATGGAAGAGGCGCTCTCCTTCTTCTGGCTCATCTGGTTCACCAGGTTGGAGCTTGGTGGTAGAAACGATGGAACTGGGTTCCATGTTAATGATCCATCTTCCCCTTTCTGGTTCTAGCTCAGAGTCAGAATTTGCATATGGTTCAGAGGCTTTCACTTCGGCCACCAATGACTGCTTTGAGTGGCAGTCAACAGTGTTATGCCAAGGGATCTTATGGAAGTCGCACCACTTCCCGGTATCTTTCTTTGTCTTTCTGGTGTCCTTCTTTTGTTGTGGCTTGGACTAGTTTTCCTGATACTGTCCATCTTTGCTCTATCCTTTGTTCAGTGGGTTGGGGCCGCCCTTTCCTAGCTTTTTTTGTGAGGGGTTCCCACGCCCAAATTGTCGCATCTTTTGTTTGAGCTTATGCTCGATTTTGACGGCATATCGGTAGGATGCGCCCAAGAATGAGATGTCCAGAAATTTCATTTCGGTCTAGATGTATATATGTAGAGCACTGCGATACTTGAGAACCATATGTTGCTCTGAATCTTTGATACCCAACTTGGTGCACAATGTATGGAAGATATTTGTGAAATTTGGCACTGCTTGGTCTCTTTCTTTCCACAATGTGGTCCATTTGGTATACAAGTCGTCATAACTTCCAACAGGGTAGTATTGCTCCTCAATAGAATCCCTGAAGGATTCCCAGGTGGTCGTGACTGAAAATAATGAGGTTTCCTCTGTTTCCTTTTTCTCACAGAAAGTTTCCCACCAATCTTTGACATGGGGAACGACTTTGAGGAGCGTAAAAGTAATATTTTCTCTATTCGAAAAGTTATGGATAGAAAAAGAACCTTCTAGTAGATTCAACCACGTTTCTACAACATCTGCATCTATATGACCTTCAAATATAGGAATATCGAAGTTTATTTGCACCTTGAAGGGGGTGGCGCCTTCGTTCGAAGAAGATGTGTTTCCTGTTGGTAGTCATCGAAGGATTTGCGCAAAACTGTCCATCATCTCGTTCCTCTGTTGCAAGAGGGCTTACTCAATATACAGTTTGAAAGGATCTCCTATCCCATCATCTTTCTTTTCTCCTGCCATGGGAGATCGCTTGGGCGTTCGAGATCTTCTGTCCTCAAGAGAAACAAGCTCAAGGTGCATCTCTTTGTACTCTGACCTTGTTGGGGACATGCATTAAGACGATAAGGAGAAGACCACTCTGATACCACTAATCTGGATTTTCTGAGTAGAACAAAATGAATAAATATTATTAATAGGTTCTTAACACAAAATAACAGAGATATAGTAAATTGGTTTTCTATTCAATAACAAAATAAGCTAAAACTGTAAAATGAAGCAAAAACAAGCTTGTTGGAATGGTGGTGGCTTATCTCTGAGAAGAGATGTGACAACAGCACGCATTCGCAATAAAAAGGTTACAATGAGGCTCTGAAGGCATTTTTACAATAAGAAAGAATTCCCCAAACCCCTAGACATCCAAAAACCTAACCCTAGGAGATGAAGCGCCAAAACTCATGTGGGCCCCGTTTGGGTAAGTTAGTACATCAACTTCCCGGGGTCGTAACTTTTGCATATGATCTCTGTTTTAGGTGTGCGATAGCTCGTTGGAAAGGTATCGTCGAGGAGATTCATTTTGGGGTGTCAATATTCCCTTGACTATAATTGAGTATCTCAATCCCAAAAAACCTTCATTTAGGCCCTCAAAATGGCCCCAGAAGTTAAAACTGCTAAAAATAGTAAATTGCCAAAATTGTCAGAAAACTGTTTTGAGCCAATTGGAAAAGGTGGGTGGCCACTGATATCCCTCTGGATCACTTGTTCTGCATGTCTTTGGAAAAAATTTGAATCTTCCTATCATCATCACTTATGAAGATAATGTCATCTACATAGACTTCAATTATCAATATATTGTCTCAATCCTCTTTTATGTAGCAATTTCTATATGCATTACCCTTCCTGAATCCTTTTTTTTGTAGATACCTATCCAATATTGAATACCATGCTCTAGGGGATTACTTGAGTCCATATAATGCTTTCTTCAATATGAAAACATAACCTTCCTTTTCTGTCAGTCGAAATCCTTCTGGTTGTTCAATGTATACTTATTCTTCTAACTATCCATTTAGAAAGGCACTTTACATCCATATGATACACCTTGATATTTTTGGAACAAGTGTAAGCTAGATTTAACCAAATTGCTTCCAATATGGCAACTAGGGAAAAGGTCTCCTCAAAATCTAAACCTTCAACTTTAGTGTATCCTTTGCATACTAATATTGTGTTGTTCCTTGTAACATGTCCATCCTCATTCAATTTTTTTTTGAAGACCCATTTTGTACCAATCACATTATTGTTTTGCATCCTTGGAACCATTTCCAATGTGTCATTCTTCTCTATGTGATCCAATTCTTGATCTATTTCCTTGATCCAATTTTCATCTTTGTTATATTCTTCGAAACAACTTGGCTCAATTGTGGATAACAGTGCTAGGTGTTGTTTTTCTGGTGAACGTATTCTTCTTCAGGTTTCAACTCCTTCATAATTATTTACAATAATCTATTTTGGTGGATGATTCTGTTGCACTCGTCTACTAGGTGTCTTTGGAGGTACCTGAATATCTCTCTTCATCTTCCTCTTACTCTTCTTCTAGATTCTCTTTTTTTTCTTCTTCATTTAAATCCTCTTCATGATATTTTTTCACTCAATATTTACTTCCTTATTTTATCTTTCGTCCATCTGTCTCATCAATCGTCACATTGACACTTTCCAATATTTTGTTGAGTCTTATATTGAATCATTTGCATGCTTTTCTTTTTCTTGAGTACCTAACCAATATTCCTTTATCAAGTCGAGAGTCAAAATTTCCAAGCTTGCCATATTCTCTTTTGATATCGCATTTTTTCCAAACACTCTAAAATACTTCACATTTGTTGGTCTTCCTTTCCATAGCTCGTAGGGACTCTTATCATTGTTATTTATGAGCATTACCCTATTCTGGATGTGAATTGTTGTATGTACTTCTTACACTAAAAAAATGTCTTTAAACTTGGAATATTTCAACATAGTTCTGGCCATTTCCTGTATTGTTCTATTCTTCCTTTTGTCAACTCCATTTTGTTGAGGTTTCCTAGCTACCGAGATCTATCTCTTTATTCCATATTCACTTCAGAAATCCATGAATTCCTTTGATGTAAATTCTCCCCCATTGTCTGATCGCAAACACTTGTTTTTCGATTCTTTCTCAGTTTCAACTGTTTCCTTGTATATATTGAAGTATTCAAATGATTTTGACTTATTCCCAAGAAATAAAATTGTAGTCATTCTTGTGTATTCATTGACTAGTAGCATAAAATATTGTTCACCATTAAATCCCTTTGTTCTCATTGGTCCACATAGATTAGTATGTAGAATTTCTTGTGGTTTAGTCATGGATTATTCTTTTGATTTGAACTTGAACCTGGTTTTTTTTCCCTATAGACAATGATTTCATGGAGTATTTCCTAGCTTCAAGATCTCGAGCATTTATCTTACTTTTTCCTTTTTGTTGATTTTGACAAGATTATCAAAATTTGTGTGGCCCATTCTTCTATTCCAGAGCCAACTTTCATCTTCCTTTCCTAAGCAACATATTTCTTTTCCAATTTCATTCAGTACATATATGTTGATTGGAGTTCTTATAGTTCTGGCCACCAACTTTCCTGTTCATTCTTTTGTTATTTTTCATTTTTCTGAGTCAAACACAATTTTGTGTCCTTGATCACACATTTGACATACACTTAGTATATTGTGCTTCATGTCTTCAACCAACAGAACATTTTCTGCCTTAGCATCCTTGCTTCTAAGCTTGACAATACCTATTCCTATAATTCTAGTTGAGTTGTCATTTCTAAACGAAATTGATCCATATCTTTCCTTTTTTAGAGATAGAAATTTTTCCTTATCACCTGTCATATGCTTTGAGCAACCACTGTCAACATACCATCCAAGTTTCTTTTGTTGAGCTTGTAGAGAAAGCATGCATTCTTCAATGTTGAATTGATCCTTCTTTCTTATCTATATCCTTTGTGGTTCATGCTTATGAATGTTAATATTTTGTCTTGATTCTCTTGGAGGAACAATCAGTCTACAATCCTTGGCCATGTGACCAAAGTTGTTGCATTTGTAGCATTCCAATTCATCACTCAAAGATTCAAATATGTTATAGTTTCTTCTCTATGCTTCATGAGGCCTTCTTGTATAACCATTTCATGTGTAGCCTTCATAGGTTCTTCTGTTTTAAACATTGTCTCTACAATTCACAACTTTGTGCTGAAAATTGTTACATGAATAACATAAATCAAGAAAAAATGTTTGATACCTGGGGTTGGAAGATCTTCTGAATGGTGTTGCTCTTCTGAATCTGTATTCTCCTTGAGGTCTTTCGATTACTAGTTGCTAATGATTCTGAATTCTGAATCTTTTGGGTGGTGTATATCTGTAATCTTCTTCTTGTAACTTCATGCCTTCTTCCTTCTTAGGAGATCCTCTGACTAATAACTATTTTGTTCTTCTTCTTGTTATGTTGTCTTAGAGCTTGAACCTTTCTCTTTTTGGTTGTATCCTATCTGTCATAGTATGGACTTTGACTACTAATGATCTCATCCAATATTTTGGTGTTGTTTTATTGCACGTCCTTCTTCTGAAGATATTTTCTTAGAGTGACTAATTCTTTTTTTTATTTGATTAAAATACTATGGTAATGAATTCATCAATATTTTTCTTAATAGGAAAATAAAAAAATGTTTTTTCTTGAATAGATAGTGATGCATACAATGAAAACAAATTACCATACAATACTACAATATTAGTTGCATTCATAGAAAATACTTGGTAAACCAAATAATGCAAACTTCAAATGTCAACCATTATCACAAAGAAAACTTAACCATACATATTCAATAACACAATTTCACTAAAACTCTTTAATCACAAAGAAAAAAAAAACCCACAAACATTCAACAAGAAAATTATACAAAAGCTATTATGCTGTCCAAAACATAAAAATCATAAAACACTTTCAAAACCTACCTTTAATCCATTAGATTAAAGAGCAATGGACACTATTTACATTATAAACCATAAAAATAACTAAATTCCAATAACTTAAAAACCCTTCCACCACAACCAAATTTTCTCCACTTTTCTCGTCACCTTCACAATACGTACCAAGTTTGGCAATTGTTTTTAGTAATTGAGGGAAAACAAAAAGTCGATTTCATTTGGGAGGATATATATATGTACAATGAAAACAACTTTATTTATAATAATCCTTTTAGTAATTGAGGGAAAACAAAAAGTCGATTTCATTTGGGAGGATATATATATGTACAATGAAAACAACTTTATTTATAATAATCCTAAATAGTAGTTGGATTTATAAATAAAACACTCATTTAATTCAACAAAACAAACTTAAAATACTAAGCTCCATCACAAATAAAAATATGAACCACATACATTAGTGACGTAGTTTCATGGAAAACACCTAGGTCACACAGAAAAATTAACCACAGACAATCAACAACACAGTTGCTTGGAAACTATCATGCTCTCTAAAGTATCAAAATGAAAGCCTACCTATATTCAAACACAGTGATGGCCACTATTTTTACCGTAAACCACTTGAAGAAGCCATGGCCATTATTTTTACCGAACACAAAGGTGGCGCTAAATTCCAATAAATTAGAAGCTCGTGCAAGATGAAAGGCCAATCCCATAACTCGTAAAACAACAGGCAAAAGTCCGAACCCCGCCAGATTACATCTACATCCGTCTGGTATGCACCCAGTTTTCAACATTCTGATATTCACTTGAGGAAACGTGCTTCACGTGTTGACTTCGACTTCTCATATTCTGCTTATTTCTACACTCGCAATAGTCATAGTCATATACATCGTATTAGGAAGCTCTACTGATATTTATACTTCAAATACTTTGTCCAAATTTATGTGGAATTTTTTTCCCGAAATACAACTCTCCCCATCATATTCATGAATTACAAGGTATATTGGTTATTGTGTCATCCAACTACATTAATGATATTGATTCCATGCTGACGAAGCCGTCACTTTCACGAAAACGGCTGCTATTAACCTCAACGACTTTGACATGGCCTTAATTCTAATTCTACACCAGAATTATCAACCACCATTGTTGTTAACTGGGAACGGCATCCTTATCTCCATTGCAGATTTCAACATTCAAGGAGCATGAAACAAAATTAATTAATGATTGACTTTCTAGATCGATGTCTGCTATATGACTGAATCTGCAAAAGTTAATGTTAAAAACTAATTTTAATTAAATTATTTGACGTTAATGTTAAAAACCTAATTTAAACGATTAAGTTGATTCGTTCAGTTTAATAGAATTTATTGAACTATTTAACTAGGGGATCATTTTGTTGCTCTTAGGGGATCATGTCATCCATTCTGTTGCTCTTAGGGGATCATTTTTAAATTTCATCTCTCTGGATGGAACTATGTGTTCATCGCCTTCTTTCTTCCCTGCCTCAACACCTCTTCTTCCCTGCCTGCTGTGGCTCTCTATTTCCCTGCTCCTTAAGCTTGGACGCGAAATATCAGTATTGTCAAAATAATAGAAATTGTGGCACATTGCATATACGGTATCCTTTCGGTGTAGGGAATCGTGGATGCGGTCTCCCTAGCTTTCAGATCAACTGTGTACATAACTCAAGTTCAGTTACCAAGATTGATGGCCAGAATTACACAATACTAGCGTTTCTCGATCCTACACTCGTTATTATTACCAGAGGTCAGAATTGCCAATTTTTAGATGATAGTATGAACAATACGACAAACTCTTCAGAATTTGAAGGCACCGTCTTCACATTTACGGCCACAGAGAAGCTGACTGTATACACGTACAAATGTAGTATACATAATCTGTTACAGCCCTCGAAATGTAATGCTAGTCTCTATTACTCTTTGTACGAGGATAAGAATTCGAGTCCGGAATGTCATCTGGGACAAGTAACAGTTCATGCGGCATTAATACAATCGGTTGCCAAAAATAAAAGCTGTGAGTCATGTGAATCAAGTCGTGGGATATGTGGTTACAACACTTCGGATTCAACTCTTCTACAAGAAGATCCTTTCCTTTCAGAATGTGAGCTAACTCTTCTACAAGAAGATCCTTCAGAGTTGCCAGCTTCCTTTTCGGAGGACTCTGTCGATGAGTGTCCCTTGCCTCCAGGTTTGACCTTCTTCGAGGTACTTCTCCTACTGTGGTCACTTATGGAATCATGTTTTCAGATCTCAGATGGACTTTGACTTCTCTTCTTATGTCGTCGGTCCACAAGACTGGTTGCGGGTTCATGCTGCATCTACCTTTGTATGTCGGATAAGATTTGCAGCAAGACTGCATTAATTTTTGTTTTTTTTCCTTGCTCATTTATCAATCTCTCGTAGTTAGCCTTGCAACTCTGTAATTCGGCCCTGAGGCTCCTTACAGTTTCAACCAGATCCAGAGGGGTTTCCACTGCCCTCCTTTCGCCAGATTCTTCGTTTCTATTATGGGAGCCCTCCCCCACATGATGACACGTCACCATCCTTCAGTCTTAAAATTTTCCCCTGATTTACTGGCTCGAATGTTGAAAAAAACACTTACGGTTAGCTAACAGTTTATTAGTTTATGAACAATGCATGGTTTAAATTTCTTACATGCACACAGTATAAAGTTTCATTCTTTTCCTTAATAAAAGATTTAGCCAGACTCTTTAAGAAGGAGGCAAGATAAGGCGTCAGTTGACTCATCCATGAACCCATGCAGGCCAAGTGTTGTAACCATGCTCTGATACCAATTTGTCACACACCTACGGCAGGGCATAAAAAGGCATAAAAATTCCGTTCTCCTTACGGGAACAACCTCTCTCCACGGTCTCTAATTTGGAAAGTTGGGGGACTATCCCCCTTTCTCTATGATGACCATCGTATATGATCATGGTTTACGACCGAACGTCAATCACGTGATTGCGGGCACATACAAGGGTGTTTTGAGTCTAACTATTTTTCTTCCTGCAATTCACTACGAGCCACCACGTGTCCCTTTCTCAATAACGTGGTTTCGATTGTGGCCCACTCTCTAACTTTTAAAGTCCGAACACTTTCTATCCCCAAAATTAAACGTGACCTTTGATCTCATGATCTTGATGGTACTTCTGAATTGACAGCTCTGATCTGCCACTTTTTTCTTTTTTAAAATCAATGGATGTGATTTGCTTCAGAACTTCGGCGTTCAGAGTTTTTAACTCTCAAACCTTGCTTTCTTTGTAACGGCTATCTCTCGGAGTGGAAGATCTAATGACACCTGTCCCTCGCAAACAAATGGTTCAAATGGACTCTGGCTCTCTAGACTTCGAGAGTTCTTCTCTAATACCTTCTCTTTCTTTCGGAGTGATTTCTCCCAGAGTGGAAGATTGTTTTCCACTCATCCTCTCCAAATCAATGGCCCTG
This sequence comes from Picea sitchensis, assembly GCA_010110895.2. Classification (NCBI taxonomy): domain Eukaryota; kingdom Viridiplantae; phylum Streptophyta; class Pinopsida; order Pinales; family Pinaceae; genus Picea; species Picea sitchensis. The sequence goes on along the minus strand of SNQJ01S0011873.1, from coordinate 23,908 downwards.
GTCCTCGTCGGGACTTCAACACCTTTCAACCAAGACTAGATCAATGGCCTTCAGCTCCCTTCTCGATCAATGGTCAATATTCTACTTCGTGACTTCGACGCTTTCACCCTTTACTTTCCCCAGAGTATTCCATACCTAGAGTTCTAGATCTGGCGCGACGCATCCTCCTCAAATCGACGACTCTTGTCCACTTCGAGAATTCGGCCTTCGAAAATCTCAAACGTCAAACTCTCCTTCCCTCGTTTCTTTCAGAACGTTCTATCCGAATTTTGCGATCTGATGACATGTGCCTTCTGGATCTAACGGTCCATATTTTCTTCGGGTTTTCGGGTCTTCGGGCTTCGGCCCTTTCAATTCTCAAACTTCACTTTCCCTTGAAGTATGTGGATTTCTGCTGCGTGTCCCCTTTGAATCGGACGGTTGAGAATTACTTCGTGTCTTTACCTGGAGTCCAAAGATTCACGCCACCTGTCCTCGGGATTTGACGATTGGGATTTACTTCGGCTCTCTGGGCTTTGGGAGTTTCAACTCTCAACTGAAATTCTCGAAGTGATCTCTCCAGAGTTATTTATCTACTGACACATGTTTTCTGGCGATCAATGGTCAAGACCTACTTTAGCTATTTCACCTTCTCCTAGTCCACGAACTTCCAGAGTTGTGGATCTTGCACCACCTTTCCTCCTTGACGATGGACGGTCCCAAATTACTTTGGCACTTCGAAAATTTGGCAAGATCAGTCTCTTGTGTGTGCAAAGCACTAAGACTCTTGCACCTTGCTTTGATCAAACAACGATTGATCCCCTATGCTGTGATCGAGTGGTTACTATCACTCCTCCTCCTGAGCTTCCAACTTCCTATGAATTAGAAGAGTTTTGTGGATGTTCAAAGGCCTCATCCTTTGTTCCACCTGTGAGGTCGACTATCTTGGGTCTCACTTTTTCTCTTGAAAACATTATCTCTTCTCATCTTTCTGATTCTCTCAGACCATCGATACCAAAGGACTCTGTTACTCCGCGAATTTCCTAAGAGGTTCACAACCATCCATCTCACAATTGTTCAAGGTTTGGCATGATCCGACCAATATCGGGGTGTCCGTCGATCGACGACTCACAGTAATTGCAGGGCCCCAACATGCGTTCTCTTTATCAGAGAGCTCAACCTCTGCGATCTGTAAAGTACTTACCCAACTTGCTCTTAACCAGAGTCATCGATCTTCCAGCCCGATGGGATCAACGACGTTGGTGAATTGCCAGCTGCGAACTCGCATGTCCGCTTCTTTCCCCTTCGCGCTCCGCAATAATTCCCCACCCTCAATCTTCGTTCATAGATCGACACTCCATAGTGATTGCGGGGTTTAATTTCCATAATCTGAGAAGTGCTCACTCAATTCTAGTCTAATCCTAGTCATTTATCTTCCATTCCCAACGCGATCAATGACATGGGTTGATTGTGAGCTATGAACTAGCATGCCCGCTAATCTCACTTTCACACTCCGCAATGGTTCCCAGCCATCGATTAAATTGAGCAGTCGGTGTTTGATTTGTTAACCCTAGTGGGTGTTTGAGTCGATCTGACAACTAGGATTGTCTCTCCTCCCATTAAACGGCTCGCCTTCATCTCCACTTCCAAATCCTTAAGTCATCGGTGGTTCGGATAACTTGACTATCGTGCAATTTGACATCTCAGAGCTTCGAGCTCCAAAGGTTCTGAAACCTTCATGAGATAACTCCTTTTGCATAGGGTCCCTAGACCCAGGTCACATAGACCTTCAAATAAATCTTGGGCTATAATCCTCGCTCTTAGTCGGGTTTGTAGTTAATGACTTAGGTGTGAGTTCAAAGTCTCTTAGAATACTGGACTGAAGGAAACTCCCCCCTAACTCGCAAAACGTTAAGCTCTGAATCAGGGAAAGGTAAACTTGTGAGGTTACCAAAACGGTAGCTATGCCAAGAGGCTTGCTCAGACTCTGGAACGGTGATGTGATTCCCTGGAGAAATCACCTCCGAGGATTGAAGGAGAGAATATGGAAAATAAAACAAAAGTGTATGTTTTCGATGGAACAAAAGTATACTCATAACTTAATCATTTAATACAGAAAACCATTTCTAGACATATAAATACATGCATGCATCCATTGTTTCCAATTCAAAAAAAAGGCATGAAAACATTTATCAGAACCATGAGGCGTGGTGCAACTGTTGAAAGTGGTACTCATTTCCACCCAACCATAGGCTCAGTAACTCCCAAGGGCTTTATCACTGCCCACCCCCAAGCATAAACCACGATGCTTTGAGATTCAATCTCTTCCAGCTCAACGGAAGTTAGGGATGAAGGTTACTCTGCTTCTCGCAATACATAAATATATACGAACAAAGGTTACTCTCCTTCTCTCGGCTCAGTCTCTATTTTCTGTGATCAGAACTCACTTTGATTCCGTCCTTTTCTTCGTCAAACCCGAGAACCCCCGCTCTCGTCTCTACACTCTTCACAGGTCCCCCCGTTCTTCCCACCATGCTTCCTTTCTTTCCTTCCTCAGCAAGATTGTGTGTGGCTCAAATTACCAGTCCATGGTCAGGTTTGGAAGCCTTATAGATGGGCGATCTTCCCCATCCCTTCATTAACTCTTGAGGAGGTCTTCCCACCTACCAGCCTGACTGTAATTCATTCCTGGGTCAGAGGGTGGTTCTAATATTGAGCAATTAAATCCCACTTGGTACTGGTTCGGTGGAGTTTAATGCAACCATTCCTGGTCCCCTCCACCACCTTTCATTAGCATTCATGGTCTCTCTTATCACATCCCTTGTTCAACAATCATATAACAAGTATTTATTTTCTGTTAAAATAACATAATTTACATTCATCGACCTTTTATACAAAGGTCCATCAAATCAAACATTCACACTTTTGAGTTTTCCATAGTTCCCTAGCCAATATAGTCATATTTACAAACTGGGGGAAACAAGGTGTTACATCACTCATTGAATAAAAGATCCACATAAATTTTAAATTACTCTTTCTTATTATATCAACTACAATGGGGTAGGAAAAACAAATGCCTTTTTTTGGGTATCTGCTCTAGCTCCTTTAATCTTGGTCCTATTATCGACTCTCATTGTATATTTGAGCCGTGCAGATAAACTTGGTGTATAAATTGTAATCACACGGTTCTTCTATCTGACGTGATTATTATTGATTATTACCAATTATAGTTATGGATACCTTACATGAACCGTGTTATATGCAGGTAAAACATTTAAAGAGTAAATCCTTCTTCCATAACCCAATTTATTTTTAGTGAAATTCTTCTTGTGAAAAGTGTTAAAATTGGTTTTGTGGTTGCTTTGTTTTCCTTGACCGTAAGATCAAAAGATCCCTTGCATATAAAATATGGCCTTTAGAAAAACTTCGAAGTGTCTTAATTTTTGCTTAGAGAGAAATAGGTAGAAAATATTCTATTGAACTTCAATGAAATAGGAATTCAACATTAAAAAAGTATGTAGTCTTTGAATGAAGAGATAACTTACATCTTGTGATAATAACAATGATTGAATGGAAAATTGTTACACCGGAGGACAATTTTTAGGAAGGTGTTGCTATAGGAAGAACTTTTTCAACATTGAAGGATTGTCATTTGGATGGAAACAAGGAAATGCTAGTTATGGGTGTTAGTGTTATGAATGTAGCTTGCTCATTGACTTCTTTCTATGTTACAACAGGTATTTTTAGATTCTTAATTCACGATTGCTTCCCTCAAACATTGTTTTGTTCATTGGAAAGTTACCCATTTGGTCATTTAATCACGTCCTATCTTTGATCCCTCACAACTTTCGGTCACAACTTATGGTCATTGATATTTGGGTGGCTACATTCCTCCAAACGACGTCAATACAACTCGTGTCTCCACTTCCATCGAGCTATCAAGTTAACATGGACATTGGTACATCCAACCCTTTAATGTTGTAGGTACCTCAACCATTCTGCACTCATTTCAAATTTTTGTTTTGCCTCCCATGTCGGATTTCATCTCTATTCTTTGGTTGGATTTGTGTAATTCTATAGTATGAACTCTGCCTGAAAATTACAAAGGGCCATTCCACAATAAGAGAGGTATTGCCTTAAAGTGAGATTGGATAGTGTAAGGGGATGGAAAGTTGTCGCAAGCCCTTCAGGTGGTGGGCTTAACCTGTGACATTAAAATTCATTCAGGTGTAGAGTCATTATTTAATGTTGTTTTATTCATTTCAAGGAAAATAATAGCATTTTTGTGGTATTGGAAATTATGTATGTCATCAAAGGCTAATCACTTCAAATCCATTTTCTTGTTATTTTTTCCAATAAAAGGGAATTAATCGCGTTATTTTATTTTTATTTAGGAAATGAGTGCAAGATTTGTTGGGCAACGGAAACAAAAAAAATCTATTCTATAGCAAATCATAAACTAAGAAATATAAAAAATGCATGAAACCAAGCACATCAATCATACACTTGACACAGTTCTTTATGTGGAAACCCAAATCGGGAAAATAACCACGGACATTGATTATTGGTCTTCTTCTTATTCAAGGGAGAATTAAAATACCCAACCCAGGAACACAACCATCCTCTCCTCACACAATATACTCTCTTGCACTCGCATTGTATGCTACCTCTATGGGTATTGATCCGAAAATCTCTTTTAATGACTGCGGTTGAGTTATTTTTTCATGCATTTATTAACCATTTAAGAAGCTAATGAAAGAGGATGAAGATAAGAGAATTATATCACAGCCATAAAATCATATACAGAACTGAACATAAGCAATAAGACCAACAAACCATAACAAGAGAAGTGATAACGGAGTTCGACACAAAATTTCCTACGTCTCCGGGCCTTTGTCTCAGTGGGGCAGGCTTCTTTATTAATTCTTCAATGCTTTCAAAGTACATCAAAAGTACATCAAATGGATCTCATACTGGTCTCACTATGTTCTCCTTGACCTCAAAAATCCAACACAACTGATGACACTGAAAAAGACTGAGTGTAGGTCCCAGAAATGGCCCGCAAGCATCTGCTCCTCAACAACTTCCCTCCATAAAAATGGCTTTGACTTGGCTTTGCTTCAACATAAATCTGATATGACTATCCTTCATGGCCTCAAACATGCCTGGTTTATATAGATCTGAATTTGGTTATCCTTCCCCAACTTCCTCCCAAAATCTGGGCTTAAAAAGATCCCAATATCTCCCAAAAATGGGCCAAATCCTCCATTAACAGGCTTAAAAACAATAAAAAGTCTCAAACCATACAATAAAACCCACTCTGTAAAAAAAAATCAAAAATACACAGAGTAGCCCAAAGGGGTTGGGCGCACGCGTAAGCATAGGATCATGTGCTTCTATATGGTCGAGCGCCAACCCTTTGGGCTATGCACTCGCCCTCTAGAGGTGTTGGCTCCTGGTCTTGGGGCACTTTGCATGGGATCTAGTCCTATATCCTAGCACATGAAGTGGACGGACCAACCCTTTACCTTATGGTCGTGTGTTAGGTAATTCCATGGGCTGGGGCTTAGCCCCAACCCCTTCCACCCCCACATACATTACATTACACTTTAATTAAAATAATAGTGGGCTACATACAAATAAGAACCATTGTGGCGCGTTGGCAATTGGGGCCTTTGTGAAAGCACTTAACTTGTTGGGAGAGGTCTCTGGTTCAATTCCTGCTACTTCACAATAATTTTTGCAATGAACCTAATGTCCAACCAATGGGTGTCACGTGGCAGCCCATGTCTAGACCACGTGGAACCCCACAATTTGTTGCACTCTGATGCCACATGTCAGCATGCTATTGGTCTCTATTGTTGTCCAGACACCCTCCTACCATGCTTCCACATGTCACTATGCTGATGTCATCTTGGTGATGTCATGCTGACGTCAGCATTGATGTTTTGCCAGTTTGCCTATTGACTTTTTAACTGTTTGGGAAAGTGGTCAGAGTGAGATAACTTTCACATACAAAGTTCGTTTGAGAAAGTAAATATATGGTAGGAATCAACGCGACGATCCGTTCGCAATGGAATTAGTTTCATCCGATTCCGACAACTTTCATTTTTTAGCCTTTTCTAGACCTGGGAAGCCTCCTGGATCTGATTATGGATCACACCTCCCCACTAAAGGAACTTTTGATCCCCAAAAGGTTACTGACCAGTCAACAAGATCGGGATAGGCCACCCGACTTGTCCTCTTTCTCTGAACTCTATCATGTGCACCTGTCTCATCAAGACCAACTGTAACACAATCATGACAACTGACAGCATATTGTTAGCCATTTGAACCCTGTTACATCTTACTGAAGCCACTATCATCCATGTAGACAACATTACTAATAATAGCATAAAAAAAATGATTGCAAATGAGTTGATATACTTGTAATATTTGCACAAAATGAGCTTATCTTGAAGCATCCTATGATTGATTTTTCATTCAACAATCATTTCATGTTCTTGCTTAAGATCGATTACCTCATTTGAAACAATTATTGGTTTGTTTCTTGCTTGCACCACCTTATTTAATTGTTCCATTGTTTGAAGTGTTTTATTTGCCTTAACATGATGAGCATGAACCACATAATCTTGACCTGCTTTGGTTAATTGATATTGATTCTTTGTCCTGTAGAAGATTGCCTTATGATCATATAAGTATGGACTACCTAAGGCCATTCCACATTCATTTAATGACACTACATCACATGTTACCTCGTACACATACTTAGATGAAATTGCAAATGTGATTTTGCACTGTTTTGTTATGTGCATTTGAGGATGATTGCTTATCCATTTAAGTGTGTAAGGATTATGATGTACTTGTGTTTTTAACCCCAATTTCTTAACCAATTCCTCTGAGATTAGAATAGCTTGAGATACGCCATCGATTAATGTGTCTATCTTAGTGTGTCACATGATGGTCCTTATATGAAACAAGTTACTTCTACAATCAATGCCTTCACCAATTTTACCTGTCATACCAACCAATGAGACCTTAGATTCGTCACCTGAATCCGATCCCAAGTCTGTGGGTCTTGTTGTCACTGCAACTGTTTTCCTCCCTTTCTTTTCCTTGAACCACTTTGGCCTCTTCTTAGGATGCAACTTCGAACAACGGTCCTCATCATGCCCCCCTTTCTTGCAATGCTTGCAATAGGGCTTCCCTTCCTTTCTCGCCACTGCATTTGCCTTTTTTCCTATCCATTTCCTTTTGTCCTCTTTCCTTAAAGAAGATTCCCCTGATACACATGTTTTTCCTACTTCAATATACATAGCTTGAAAAGAAACCTCATCAATGTTAGTAGGTCCAAACATGAATACAATATTTCTAATATGTGCAGGTAAACCTCCTATATACTTCATAAGAGTTTCCTGTGTATGTAAAGGGATATCTAACATCAATGCCATTTTTCGAAAGGCATCTGTATACTCTTGCATTGTTTGTCCTTTTCTTAGTTTTAAATCTTGCCATTCAATTAATGCTTTTCCTTTATAACCTAAATGATATAATTGTTTCCTAAGTGCAGAAATGAAACTTTGTCATGATGGAAATACATTACCCACTTGTTGTGTTCCATTTTGCAACTTGCTTTGCCACTAGATGAGAGTTGTACCTGCAAGTCTCAAAGATGCGAACTTGATTTGTGTGGCCTCATCCTTGATCTGTTGCACACTGCAGTAAACCTCCATCTTCCTGACCCAATTGTCAAGTCTCTCTACATTAACTTCACCATCATATATGGGTAACTCAAATTTAACATCAAGTTTTAACAATGG
>SNQJ01S0011873.1:0-16059 GCA_010110895.2 Picea sitchensis | reverse complement strand
TATGGGTAACTCAAATTTAACATCAAGTTTTAACAATGGCATTTCATTCTTATGCTTATGAACATGTTTCTTTGCATTAGATTTAGAACTTGAACTTGAAGAAGAAGGAGAAGAAGGAGGTGATGCTAGAGGTGAAGGAGGAATATGAGGATGATCCTCTTCCTCTTCACTTTCTCCCTTTGAAGATTTTCCAAGAACTGGTCTATTTAGTTCCAAGTAATCCTCGTACAAAACTTTCATCATCTCCGACATAGCAAGGAATTTTTTTTGAAACTCTTTCTCATCAAGAGAAAGTCCCTCTTTCGATGCCATCTTCTCGCTATGAGAATCTCTCTTTCTCAATCTAATTAATGGATTCTCTTTAACAAGCTCACCTTCACCACGTTGTAGCTTTTCCCTGGTTAATATGCAAAACTCAAATCCAAATGTCAACTAGCTCTGATACCACTTGATCTGAAAAGATCTTTTAATGACCGTGGTTGAGTTATTTCTGCATGCATTTATTAACCATTTAATAAGCTAATGAAAGAGGATGAATATAAGAGAATTATATCACATCCATAAACTCATATACAAAACTGAACATAAGCAATAAGAACAACAAACCATAACAAGAGAAGTGATAATGGAGTTCGGCACAAAATTGCCTACGTCTCTGGGCCATTGTCTCAGTGGGGGAGGCTTATTTATTAATTCTTCAATGCTCGCAAAGTACAACAAAAGTACATCAAATGGATCTCATATTGGTCTCACTGTGTTCTGCTTGACCTAAAAAATCCAACACAACATCTTTTAATGACTGTGGTTGAGTTATTATGCATGTTTTTTATTAGCCATTTAGGAAGATGAATGAAAAAGGAAGAAGATATGAGAAGTTAAGACATCCATATACACATGTGAAGATATGAAATAAAGAAAATAATAGTAGAAAACCATAACACAAAGATGATAACGGAGTTCGACAATCTCGCCTATGTCTCTAAGCCTTGTCTCAGTGGGATTTTATTATTTATGTTCGAAGATTCAAATGCGCATCATGATAGTGTCAAAAGGTTACAACAATGAGCTGGTCGTGTTCTACTGGATCTCATGAACCCATCAAAACTGACGGCACCCAAATCAGATGAACGAAGCTCCCAGAAATGGCCCACAATCGTCTGCTCCTCAACAACTTCCCTCCATAAAAATCTCTTTGGCTTGGCTTTGCTTCAGCATAAATATGATATGAATGTCCTTCATGGCCTCAAACAAGTCTGGTTTATATATATCTGAAGTTGGTTATCCTTCCCCAACTTCCTCCCAAAATCTGGGCTCAAAAAGAGCCCAATATCTCCCAAAAATGGGCCAAATCCTCCATTAACAGGCTTAAAAACAATAAAAAATCTCAAACCATACAATAAAACCCACTCTGTAACAAAAATTCAAAAATACACAAAGTAGCCCAAAGGGGCTGGATGCATGTGCAAGCATAGGGTCATGTGCTTCCATATGGCCAAGCGTCAGCCCTTTGGGTTGTGCACTGGCCCTATAGAGGTGTTGGCTCCTGGTCTTGGGGTGCTCTGCATGGGATCTAGTCTTATCTCCTAGTGCATGAAGTGGAGCTCCCAACCCTTTACCTTATGGTCATGTGTTTGGTAATTCCACGGGATGGGGCTTAGCCCCATCCCCTTCCGCCCCCACATACATTACATTACATTTTAATTAAAATACTAGTGGGGGGTGAAATCATGAAGGTGGGTTACACTTTTGCTTGTTTTATGATAAAAAAAACTGTATTTTCACAAGTTATTCAACTTCCGACATATAAAAGTATTTTTTTTATTTAGAATTTCACTTTACAGTAAAAACAAAACTTGTGAAGAATTGTGTTAGCTTTCTAATGTGACTATTTTCAAATTTTTTTATCACGATTTGATATGTCAAATTGACAATTGTTTTACAATATGTTTCTTAAACATGAAATGATTGATAATGAGTTACTTATTTCTATTGATGTTTTTATTAAACTTATGTTTTTGAAGAAACAAAATATCTTGCAACAATCTACAGAGAGACTCTTTATTTTATTATGACTATCATTTTGAATTCAGCAGGATGAATATTATAATTTCTAGAATTTTTTGAAGTTGACCAAGCGAAAACGTTCTTGAGTTTACATACATGTTTTCTACACCTCATATCTATATTAAATTTTACGTAAAACTAAAATATAAAATACCTTTGAAAAGAGCAGTTTAACTATTATGGGCCTATTTTTTCAGAATTGCATTGTATATTTTTTGAGATCCCGATATTTCATTTCACCAAATCATAATGTCTATTTGAAAATATTATGTAGTGAGTTTTAAAAAAATTAAAGAAAATTTGATAAAATAGCGAAAATGAAAACAAATTATCTGTGAATTGAAAGTAGATTCAATTTTGAAAATCTTGGTATCAATTTGAAGTAAGTCTCAATGTTTGTAGGAGTCTGCAACCTCTGAAGTTGCCTATGCTTGGGGGCATTTCTAAAGTTCCGGTGTCGAGTGCCAATTTCTTGTTTTAGTAGAAAAACATTTTTGACGAAGATTATGGAATCCGTTAAATTAAAGCGTTTTTCAATCTTCGGCCCGAGAAGAATAATTCTTCGACCCGAAAGGATGTCGACTGAAATCTGATCGTTGGAAAATAGGAAACGAGGCGTCGTTTAAGTTTGAAAATATGAAACGATACGTCGTTTAAGTTCTTTTCACGCAAAATAGTATAAATAGGATTGCAACCTGAGCAAATTTAACACAATCCATCCCATGAAGGAAAAGATATAACAGAGCTCTGAGGATAAAGATTTCAAGGCACTTCTCTTTCTAATTGTCACTTTTCTTTTTTTTCTTTATTCCCTCTATTCCATGGAAACTTGTCGGAGAATCGATATATATCGATACATGGTGGTTTTAAAACACTTCAAAATTCGAATCATCTTTTTTGGTTTTGTTGAATAAGGTAAATGATGTTTGTTGAGAGTTTTTATTGGAATAACAATTTATGGGTTGAAAAATAAATGTTGAGCATTTTTCAAGTGAGTCTTTGTTGAACATATCTTTCTGAGGATAACTATAAGAAATCATAGGAAACAAAAGTTTACACAAGAAAAAATATGATCGCACTAGAGATGAAACTCACCAAAACGAACAAAGGAAAAAGAGCTTTATGGAAGAAAAAAACAAGAGCTGATGTGAATATTGAAGAAATAAAGCGATGATAATGTCAATGAGATTTTCGACAAGAAGAAGAATTTCAACCAGGTATGCATGCATATCTGATGATTAAGCACACAACACACATTGACTCATTACGATCTGGTAAAACTATTATTCTCTTTTCTGTCTATATAAAAGTCTCTACGTGTTTAAAGTTTAATCAGAGCCATTATCGATGTAGTCTCGAGAGTACATTTAGAGCTACAGTTCCTCTGCGACTATTTGAGAAAGAAGTTTACTAGTCTTTACGAGAATTACAGCCGGGGAGCACATCTAATCCTTTGTATAAAAGGACATAAGACCGCGCCCTCTCCCTTTACACAGTAAAGATAGTAATACAAATTCAAAGTATAGAATTCAAATTAAAATATTTTAAATAATATAATTGATTGTAATTAGAATTTTATGTTTTCAAATTCTAGAAATAGATTTGTCTCATAATGTGAAGAGAGCGTTATGAAGAATCAAAATTGAATCAAGAAGATGAATCACCTATAGGTATGTGTGTACATAATAAATTTAGATTAATATAAGATGAACACTCAAGTATATAATTTAGTAAATTTGTGTTGGGTTATGTTTTTAATATAGAAAACTTTAAATTGAAATATGCAGAGAGAATCTGTATCAACATTGATGATGAAATATTAGAAAATGTTGATAGCGACAAATTTGGAAAGAAAAAAAAAGCTAAGCATTATAAAAGATATCAAACTAAGAATATATATAATACTTATTTCAAAAAATGAATCAGTAACAACACAAGCTCAACTTTCACTTTCTCTATTGAAGTCAAGAAAGTTAAAAGAAGCTACATCATTATTGGGTATTCAAAGTCAACAAAAGATAAGAAGGTTATGAGAATGTCTTTAACAATTTATCTGGTCTATTAAAAGTTTTGGAAAATCTCGAAAGGAAATGTGGCATTGCGTAAGCGTTTCCAAACAACAATTGTTGGGGTAATATAAAAGATGGTTTGATGACACATGGCAAAACTTTGGGAATGTCAAGGAAAACATTACACAAACATAGAAAATTTGGTTTCCAAAATGGGTACAAATGATGAGTTGGCTTGTTGGACAATGATTTCTGGACAACACTACAAAGATAGAACTTGGGAAAATGTTAAAGAGGTGGCAAAATAATTGGTTGGAAGAATCTCGTGTATCACCACATACAAGAGATTTTTTGCGTCGAAGAATAGCATGAAATCAATATGAAACATCAAAACATATATTGCCAATGACACAAATAGAGTTGTTTAATATGTTCAAAGAAGAGCACAAAGAGTTAAAATTTCTATCAATACATTTTGATGCAACAAAAGCACTGCGTTTGTTAGACCTATCAACATCATTACCTGATGTTGTTGTCGTTATAATGTAGAGTTTGAGTTGTATTACGACACTTTTTTTTTTTTTTTTTTTTTTTTTTTTTTTTTTTTTTTTTTTTTTTTTTTTTTTTTTTTATATCTGAAATTCTATGTGAAGAGGAGAAGATGATTTATTTTACCAAAAAATGTGTTGGTGGAAAGAAATGTGATCGTGAGTAAATCTAAGTTTATTTCATTCAAAATTATCATATTGATCTGAATGATCAATCATTTTCTAATATAAGAGTCGATTGGAAAGATATGAATATTATTTGAGCATTACGACTCCACATTTTCTTCAAATGTTATTTCCAAAGGCTTGATTTGAAGGGTAGATACATCTGTTGATAGAGTTTTTGAAGAAGTTTGAGGAAGAAATCTATAAATGCACCAAGCATTAGAGTTCGATGGAAAGATCTACAATTCAAACAATCCGTGAAGTGTTTCCACGGGGGACAATTTTGTCTGTAGTTAATTCTCTGCAAAATTAACTACATACATTTTGCACAAAAAGAAAATCACAATTGAATATATCATTACATTCAAAGATCACTATATTTATCCACGTTATATAGACATTCTCTCAACAAAGTCCTCTTCCAAACATAGAAAACACCGGTATTGATCGTGTTATTAAAGAATATCACTTTTATATAGTGATGATCGAACACACGACAAACATTATGTACAACATTGTTTTGATAAATTTTGATTCATTGAAACTGAAATCATATTAGATTGACATTGGATATGGTCACATGGATGTGCAGGTCAATTCAAATCGGCCGCGATCATTTTATTGGTTGCCGTCTTCATAAAAGAATAAATATTACACATTATTGGAATTTATTTGAGATTGATCATGGAAAAGGAGAGCCGCGGTGCGGGGGCATGTATAAACGAGCACTTCAATTATGGAGTTGAACCCTCAATGTAGGTCGTTCAGATCGCTATGCAAGTTGTTCAATGGTGCAACGTGGCGCTAAGACATGAATATAAATCCATCAAGGGATGTGCACCGGTGTGTCTATATATAAATGTTGCGTAATGTCTGAGAGGATATATAAATTAAAAATGTGTTCAAATTTATATATTCAATCTTCAATCATTTTCTTGATTTCAAGAGTTAACAAGTTCTTGTCTTGTGCGAGTTTTTTTTGGTATGTTGGAATAGAAGATGTAAATAGATCCATCCCATATGAAGCCAGTACAACACATGGGACAAGAAAAATACATTCAATTAAAACAAAAGTTTCAAAAATGGATTTGCATTTGATAGACGAAATGACTCTTGTTTTGTTCAATTTGCATAGACGAATCAGAATCCACAGATATGTCTTTGCGAGAACGAGAATGCAGGGTATGTTAAAGCTTAGAGACATGTTGAACTTAATAAAAGGAAAAATACCCTTGCAAGCTTAGAGGAGATGGAATCAAATGAAACTATAGTGTCTGTGGAAGGCGATAGGTTTTGATCTTGTTAGAAGGTAAAATTATTAAATGTTTAGAATTTTCCAAATAACATAGATACATACGCTGGCCTTACGCATGATAATAATCTAACTTACGAATTGGTATTTGTACAATATATATCAATTATTTCTGGGGAGATGTTTTACCGTCGTTACCTATAGACAACATAGTGATATTATTTGATCTTGATGCAAGATAAAGATGAGGCTATTAGAAGATTTTGGTGATAACGGTTTATATATGAAAGAGGATCATTGTATTGAAAGGATATTTTTACAAGAAACCCATCAAACCGATACTCATGTTCACTTTCAAGACTATCCCGGTCGAGGAGTCACAGGATTGTCAATATAGTCATTTGGTTTGTGCAGTGCGCATAAAGTTAAAATAAGTTCAATCAAAAAAAAAAAAGTTAAAAATGGAAAATGTCAAGGAAGACATGAGCGAGATAATTGAAGATGGAATACCATTACATTGTTTTAAACAAACTTGGCGGTGCGGTTTGGAATTGTAACCTATAATTACGAACTTTGTTGAGATGTATACCAAGGCTTTATTGCCTCAAAGTTTGTTTCCCAATGGTCCAATATCATGATGTGCATCTTGGAACTTGTGGAATAAATCGGTTTGTGAATTGTCTAGTAAGTGTTTTGGTGCTCAATTGTTTGTGAATTGTCAATTTAAAGCTTTCAAAAGTTATAATTATTTTGAGTAAAGTAGTAGGAGGGTATTTTTTCTTACATTAAAAATTTTATTAACGTGGGTGGAAAATAGATACTTGCATTGTGTAAGGAATTTTGTCCAATTTTCCTAATGGTCCAGCTACATTAGATGTTTTCATCTCCTGGAAGCCCAAGTCATGGTTCCATTTTTTTTATTTCATTATGGAAACCCTCTTGGCTTTTTGGTTAATGTGTTTGTATGCTTCCATGATAATAACTCTTTGATGTTAGTCCAATTATTAAAAGTGCATTGAATCCTAGTTCGAATGGCCAATTTAAGGCTTTCAAAGTTTTAATTATTATAGATGCAGAAAGTGGTGAGCAGGAGGGTATTTTTCTTGCATTAAAAGGTACCACTTATTAGCAGTGAATTGAAAATAGATACTTGCATTGGTTAAGGAATTTTTGTCAATAAATTGTAATGAATGGTCCAAACACATTAGATTAGATGTTTTCATCTCCCTATAGTAGCTTGGTCATTACGTATGGTTTCATTGTTTTATTTCATTATGGAAACCCTTTTTGGCTTTGGAACTATGTTTGTATGCTTAGATGATGAATAACTCTTTGATGTTAGTCAATTATTCAAAGTGCATTGAAATCTAGTTCGAAATGGCCAATTTAAAGACTTTCACAAGTTTTAATTTTTTGAGTATTAAAGTAGTGAGAGTATTTTTCTTGCATTAAAAGTACCATATTAACATTAGATTGGAAAATAGATACTTGCATAGGTTAAGAAATTTTGTCAATTTTCTGGTCCAAAGCACATTAGATTAGATGACTACATAGATATGAAGTTTTGGAATCTAAAACATTGAGTAACATGATTGCCTTTACTGAGGTTGAACCACATGTTGAACCGTTTATTAACATTAAATAGATACTTGCATTGTGTAAAGAATTTTGTCAATTTTCTTACGGTCCAAAATACATTAGATTAGTTGACTACATAGATATGAAGTTTGGAATCTAAAACATTGAATAACATGATTTCCTTTAGTGAAGTTGAAAGTGAATGTGACCATTTTATTGGCATGTATTTGTAATCAGCCATTGTTTTATCACAACCAATAATATTCATATGAATCTACCAACTTTCCTTCCTTTGGCACATGGTCCATGTTTTGTGAAGATCTAATGTGTTATGAACAGCCTTATAAAATATACGTCACATGGTAAATAAAGGAGATTAATAGTTGATCCTTACACTTAACAAATAAGATTAGTGATTGATCCTTACAATTAACGCTTGAAGCTTGTGATTTTAAGTAGGCGAGCCACCTTGTCTTATATATGGTGATAGCAATATTGTGATAAGGATGAAATAATATGTTGTTGTTAAATTGAGAGGTGTATTTCAGAGATTTGATCTTTCTCAGCGCTTAATAAAAGAAATAAAGATGATCATGGAATACAATCTAAAAAACATGGCCAAATAGTAATCTAATACACACAAAATCTTAGTCTTATGAGTGTACAGCTATTATTTGTAATCATTCTAAAGCATAAAATTTGGAAAAAAAATTCATTTCTTATAGTTTTCATTACATCAAAACACCAACGGTCAAAACACATTATAGATGACTAGATATGAATTTTTGGAATCCTAAAACAGTGAAGTAACATGATTGCCTTTACTGAGATTGAACCACATGTTGAACCACATGTTGAACCACTTATTAACATTAAATAGATACTTGCATTGTGTAAGAATTTTGTCAATTTTCTTACAGTCCAAAATACATTAGATTAGATGACTACATCTACAGAAGCTTTGGAATCTAAAACATTGAATAACATGATTTCCTTTAGTGAAGGGTTGAAAGTGAATGTGACCATTTTAATGGCATGTATTTATAATCAACCATTGTTTTTATCAAATAATAATATTCCTATGAATCTACCAACTTTCCTTGCTTTGGCACATGGTCCATGTTTGTGAAGATCTAATGTATTATGACTGTAGCATAAAATACAACACAGCTCACATAGTAAAATAGAGGAGATTAATAGTTGATCCTTACACTTAACAAATGAGATAAGTGATTGATCCTTACAATTAACACTTGAAGCTTGTGATTTTTAAGTTGGCGAGCCACCTTGTCTTATATGGTGATAGCAATATTGTGATAAAGGGATGAAATAATATGTTGTTAAATTGTGTAACGAACCGCGATTACGACAACTATCCTAGTATACAAGTGCAAAATTAATTTTTTTTTTTTTTTTTCTTTTGTGTTACGGTGTGTGCGCGTGTGTAGGTAACATCATGCTTAACTCTACAAAGCCACTCTACTAACGACAAGACTCAACACTGGGTTCAACACAAGAACGTTGAACGCCTAAACGTGAACTATCACAACACAACCCTAAGCAGAGGTTACTGTACAGACCTTAACGAAAATTAAGCAGCCCTACGTGACTGACCTCCCGCCCATCCCTACCCTACAAGGTTGGACCTCAAGACCACATAAGCAACGCTCAAGCCCGGCCGGTTTCCATCGTCTTTAACCATTTAAGGTCTGGGGCTGTAGCGACTGTTCTGAGGAACATGGAGGTGTCTACATCCCACCCGACACAACACACCAAGTAACCAGCTGACCACAATTACAGAGTACAACAAAATGGAGAAAGACCAAAAATTTGCTCCTTGCGGAGGACGCGTGACACGGATTCGGACAGTGACCACTCAAGATCGACGTTGTCCGTCAGCACAACCATCCTATTAAACTAACTGGGGTAAATTGCAGCTAGTAATTCAGGGTATCGCACCGCACCAGTCAATTATCAATAAGTTAAGGGTTACCATATCACCGTCGGGAACATTATCTATCTAACATTTATCACACAATATGGACCATGACTTTTACCGTTGCGCAAGCTCCTATATGCTGCAACCACCAATCTAATAACCTTCTCTAGATGAAAACATTTAATTCCATTAATGGCCGTATATAAAACATTAGAAATTTGGCATGATACTCTAGTAAACATCAGAAACAAGGATCAAGTAATTTACTTCCATACAACCATTCTTGAGAATAGGAAAGATTATACCTTAAGATACTATTGAATTCAAGGTGACCTCCTAGTTGAATAACACTGTATCATCTTGGTTTAATGGCCGTATATAAAACATTTGGAATTTAGCATGATACTCTAGTGAACATCAGAAACAAGGATCAAGTAATTTACTGCCATACAACCATTCCTTGAGCATAGGAAGGATTATACCTTAAGAAGGGAAACCCAAGTAAGAAAAAGTAGCACATAATCTTGATAGGCAAATTTAAATGAAACAGACACATACATTATAGGTAAAGTGGAGTCTAGAAGAATAAAACTTGACAAGGGTTAAAGGGCTACATTGGATACATCAACTATCAATGATCAAATAACAATAATCTAAAGATAGCAATGAATAAGGAGGTAACATCAGCTCCTTCATAATTATAGCCAACCTCGCCATGGAGCATAACCACATGACCCAGCGTCAATGCATAAGAGCACAACCATGATAATTATAAATTAATCTGATACGTCAATGACCAGTAACTTCATAAGGAAAATTTCATGCTATCTATTAACACTAAATTGGCCTTCCCCTTTTAACAATATACTACCAAGACGTTAACAACAACAACTAATACAATTGACAACATATTAACAATTTAACCATGTTGAATATATTAATGATAACCTCATAATAAGTAACGTCGAGTATACCGATAATCGACAATAACATCACATAATTTTAAAAGGGCAAAGTGTAAAAGAACCTTATTAAGTTGTCACTAGTTAAGAGGATAACAATTTGAATTGACAACCTACCTCCATTACAAAGGTAAGGGTCAAGACCACCCTTAATTTAAAAGGTCAACAAGTAAAATTACATCAGAATAAGGTGACCTCCACTGAGGTTATTCGATTTACATCATAACTGGAAGTAACTCTAAAACATCTTAAATTTAAAATTTAAAAAGGGGACCAACCTTAAATTTCTAAAAGTTTTAGCATGACAACACTTGGAAGGGAATTAATTGGGACTGGCCAACTATCAGTATTAAATAATGACCACAAATTAAAGGTGACACTTCATTACGGATATCAAGCATAGAGACACCTCCATAATTATAGGGACACCATATGAAAAATAACCATATGCATCCAAATTTTAAGGATGGCAATTATAATATTAAAGCTTAAGGTGCCAATAAAAAGGGCGAAAATGCGTTATGACAATCTGTTCACTGTCACTAATGACCATAATTAAGGATCACCATCAGTGACGGATACCAATATAGCATTACCTCCGGGTTAGGTGACGTCAGTTGGGAACTAACAGTTACGTCCGTTAGAGTTGGAAAGCTATGATAATATATCGCTGTCTTATATATGCTAATAAGAATATGATAATAAGAATGGTTTACATTTGTCCAATGTATACTTGGCGGCCAGTATATCCAACATATATTCCATTTTTATAAAGAAACAAATATTTAGTTCATTATCGGCATATTTAGTTCAGATCGGCATATAGATTCATAAATTAGCATATAGATTGGTAAACATCCAGTTAGCAACGACCAATCTTAAGGTTGACAGAATAAATTTGAAAGAATCATTCAGTGTTAAGATTCAGAATCCATTAGGGTTGACAGAATCGGCATTATACCGATTTCAAATCTATATGCCGATCATATAAATCTAGATTCATAAAAAGGGTTGACGGGGCCAGTAGTAACCTAATATTTGTTAATGAAAGGATCCATCTAAAAATTATTATGATCTATATTTAGTTCTGTCAATTCCATTAGTTCAGCATACCGATTAAGGTTGTCAGAATCTTTGATTCTGTCAATCTTCAGTTATCGATGTCCGCAGTGAACTCGCGTACAGGTTAAGGATAACGTTCCATTCTAAATTACATATAAAGCCGTAATTTACGGTAGCGTCCCGAGGATTCTGGCCGTGCCCAAAATTCGGCGTTACGCCATGCAATCGAAGCGGAAAAACAATACGACGAAGTCCGTGAGGGGAAGTTTTAGTTACACGTATTCCATTTAGGCCATCAATCGTTCGCCCCTTTAACTGGCAGCTGGGTAAATTTTCAACTAAACCACGGATTCCATTAAAGACCCAATTCGTTTGAGTTGAAGGAAATCGTTGCAGGATCAGAACAGTCCAATTCGTTGCAGAGTTGAAGAAATTCGTTTGCAGATGAAGAAGATGAAATTGATTTCGAGTTAATGGACAATTTCGTTCGCGAGCCAGAGAGATCAAATTGTGGCCGGAGTTATGAAATTCGTTTGCAGATGAAGAACATCAATTTCGAGGTAGAGTTAATGAAAATTTCGTTTTGCAGATGTAGAAGATAAAATTCGTTCCAGGGTTAATGAAAAATTTTAGTTTCTTGTGTAAAGTTTAGTTGCGAAATAAAGAATTTATTGCAGACGAAGAACAAATTTAGTTCTGAGAGTTTTAAAGAGAAATTGTTAAAGTGAACAACGGAATATATTGACAGTGAATGAGGACCATCGTCTTGGATTTCATCGATCTGGTATTAAAAGCTCCTATGGTATTACATGGTTTTGTTTGTTGCTTACGAAGATCTAAAACGCCCAGACATATTGTTGAAGGTTACACGATTGGTCAGAAGGGAAAGGGGCGATTTGCCAGGTTAACATTTTGCCAGAACCAGCCATTCAAAACAATTAAATAAGACAAAAATGGACAGAACCAACGCACCCAACCATTTTCTTGAAACAAAAATTGCCGATAAGGTTTTATTTTCAGTAACAAAAAACCGCAGTCCACCACATTAGGACGGTGGCATTTTGGAAGTCTTGAGTATTAAATAATATGTAAAACAACTTGATTATTAAAATTTCACTATCACCGGTATCACGGAAAGAATGTCACACGGCATCTACAACTTTTGGATTTGCCGGTCAAACTAAAATGCCTTCTACTTCTGAATAAACTCATGCCGTTGCTAGCCCGGCTTTTCGAGAAGGCGTCCTGGCGGCTCGTGCGATCCAAGCTCCTTACCGCGCAATTTCATGAGCCAGATGCTCACGGTACCTCCCGACCAAGCGGCAGAGGTGCTCACCTTCCCCTTAAGCCCCAGGGCATAAAGGGGCCACGCAAGAACCAGAAAAATCGCTAGCATCTCATCTCGCCTCAACGGTACGAGCTACCACTCCAAAAACACAGTTGAGACACACCCAACTCCACACAAGATAATCCGTCCAACCCACAATTATTAGCGTTACGCTTACCGATCCCCTTTTCTTCATTGCTTTCCCTTTATTTTATAGCCATAAAGAGACTCACCTACTTTCTTAATTGGTAATTAATTAATCTTTAATGAAAAATCCTCTTGAACAATCTCCATCGTCCAGTGTGGCAATCCCTAGGGTTCTCCAATAATTAATTTACGTTTTATTTATTAAAATCTAAATTCCCTCACACCCCCATCAATTGCTCCTTAAATTTCTCCTTCCCTAAATGATGTTTCTGAAAATTAGTAAGTACTTAAATGAAGATTCTTTTTCCCCAATGTCCCTTACTTTCCAAAATCTAAGTTTCCTTTCATTTATGTTTTCCATATTTTCATTTTATATTATTTATTCATCTTTTTCTTCTTTTATTTTCTCTTCCCACTTTTATTTTATTTCATTTTAAAACTTTTCTTTTATTCTCCCTTTCCATTTTCATTATTAATTATTATAATAGAATTTTTGTTAAACCCTCCAAGATAAATTCTCTTAAAATTCTTTTAATAGAGACAATATTTTTGTTGCTATGAATCATTACTTATTTAATTCGTGTGTTTTGTACTTCCTCCTTAGAATTTGAAGTCCTCTTTATAAATTAAAAATACCATGGGTTGACTTAAGTTTACCCCTTATTACTTTTACCCCTTTTACTTTTTAGGCGTCTTTAAGCAACTCCTAGGTGGGTGTTTGGTTTCTTCGTTTTGGAGGATCTTCCTTAGGGTTGATCGTTTATCTTGGAGACTTTTAAATCTAGGTTTGATTTGACCGGAGACAATTTAATTAAAGGAGGCGGTTTGTAATAATTTATGGTGCTAAGATCTCACGGTCAACTAGAAGTGCGTCTTAATATGCATTCTCATCTGACACCCGCCGGGGCGCCTCGATGCTCAAAGGGAGTGCCACACAACCTCGATCGCTTCTATCGCGATGTGCCGGGGCCTTTCCGTGCTCAAAGGGTGCCACTTCAGCGGACTTGTAATTCTTTCTTGGCGTGCCCTTGGGATGCACCCGTGCTCAAAGGAGTGCCACTTTCGGCTGGATTGTGGTTGGTAGACTCGACCTTGGAGTCAACACTCCGCCGGTGAATCTTGTGGGAGACTGAGGGATCTAAGGGCAGGCCCCGCCTTATTACTTGGCATATAGAATCATCGTGGTATTTGTCGCAGTCCGCCCTCGCGGCATCGTGGATCCCCTCGAGGAACTTCGTGTCGTTAACCTCGATTCGAGAACCCGCGAAGCGGAATGCTAGTAAAGAACGTGGCCGGACTCTTTGTCCACACCTCTCCCTCAAACTCTCACGGGATCACCGTGTGTGGCTGGCCCTTTGCTCCATATGTGAAGACGCGATTAGGCAAGCTATCGTCATTGCATCATCAGCCATCATGTCAAATCGGGTCAGCAACATATCATATCATCAATAGTACATTATCAAAAATGAAACAATATCATCATAAAGAAACAACTCAAATACCCACTCCCTGACTCAATCGAAGGTCAAAGGGGTTTCTACCCGTCTCACGCATCCTCGGTGTCGAAACCACGCACACTCCAGCGAAATTGGTCGGTGACTTTTTGTCTATATCGTAGTAGTGAAATCATCCTGTCACATAACCCAATGTATCCAAATGAAAGAAAAGTTTATCATCATATAAATCCGGCGGATCCTTAGAGCAAGAGTGTCCTCAAATAATAGTTTGAGTAGTCGTCAGTGGGATGTTACAAACTATGATTAATGTAAGAAAGAACTTCGATTATTTCTATAGAAACAAGGATATATATATTTAGAATTCAAAATAACCTATCATAAAATGCGTCAAATTTGCCTCAATAGATCACACATACCAATGTCTGCCCGATTTGGGTCATCATTGAATGAGCTTCTTCCAACCATCCGACAAAATTTGGCATACTCCAAAAAAATTCGCCTAGCGGCAGTCTACATCCAAGTCTGCATCTGTTTTTATCAACAAATGTGGCCCGAGAATCGATCTCTTCTCAGCGGCGGCTTCGTACCAACATCAACACCATAGAACATAGATTCCAAATTTTTCCCGATTGCAGTCCTGGCCTTTTTTCCAACTTCTGATGTAGCCTGTAACTTTGAATGTGAAGAAAATCGATTATTTCTATAGAAACAAGGATATATATATATCTAGAATTCGAAATAAACTATCATAAAATGCGTCAAAATTTACCTCAATAGATCACATACCAATCTGCGATTCGGGTCATCATTCTGAATGAGCTTCTTCCAACCATCTCGACAAAATTTGGGATACTCCAAAACTTCTTCTGCTGACATTGCATCCAAGTCTGCATCTGTTTTATCAACAAATGTGGCCCGAGAATCGATCTCTACTCGCTGACGCTTCATGACAACATCAACACCATAGAACATAGATTCCAAATTTTCCCCAATTGCAGTCATGGCCTCTTTGCCAACTTCTGATGTAGACTGGAACTCTGAAAATGATGCAAATGCCCCTTTTGGACGAGGCACTAGAGGTTGTGGAGGCCTCGGCAATGCTCCACTTTGATATGCCCCTTTGCGATTATATGTACATCCTTTACCGGTACCATAATATTTGGATGGTAGACTGGTATAATCCGGTTTCATCTGCAAGAAAAAATCTGCAAAAAAATGTCGTGCAAAATAGTGTGGAACCTCATCGTTCCACGGAAATTTCCCATATGCGGCCAAAAATCTGTTATACAGATGTTCAGCTAAGTGGGGGTGCTTAAAATATTGCACCTTCAACATTTTCCGCTTTGGACCCTCCTTGAAATTGAACATAGAAATGGCGTCTTCCTATGAAACTCTATTTTTTACCATATCCCATTTATCAGGACCCATCACCTCTGACTTTCACCGCCTCATTAGATCGACAAAACTATCTGTGGTTGGCCCCATCTTCTGATATGCATCCATAAAGTTTTCCAGTGAATGCAAAACAATTTGCAAACTTTGTTTTCTC